>OZ018321.1:196634544-196750998 GCA_963969495.1 Ceratothoa steindachneri | reverse complement strand
AGGATAAGAGGTATAATGTTATTTCTTTATACATTCCACCGTCAACCAACTTCGACGCTGGGACTTCTGCCGCGTCGTGACACGGTAGCCGAGGCCTTTTCTCTTGCTCAGTAATCTGAATGGTAAACATCCTCTATGGGGATACTACTCTATTAATCCCAGGGGTCAAGTCTTTCCCAACTTGATCAACGAGCTGGAGATGGGTTTCCTAAATAGATGAGTTTACACATCACTGCCAGAAAACCGCTTCATTTTTCTGCCTCCATCCATCTTTGTGCTCTCCGGATGCACAGCCTTATTTTTTGTGGAGGTGGTCGATGACCTTCATGGTAGTCATCACTTTATCATTCGAATATCATTTTTTGGGCCGCTGCCGAATGAGAGCCCGCCCCGGTTGGCATGGCACAGGCGCGTTGGTCCTCATTTCAGGAAATGACTGATTTCTCTATCTCAGTCGAGTAGTTTATTTCGGTTAACGTCTGGTCGTTTTGCATGCCGATGACTCCCGTGGTGGTCAGCCGAGTGTGAGACGGCCCTCAAACAGAAGCATATGCCTACATGCGCCATAAGCACCGATCGAAATACTTAACTCTTAGTGAATTTTGTTGAGCTTGGGCTAGGTTCAGGTATATTTAGAAGCACACCCGCCGCTCTTCTTAGCGGTGATATGTCTTCACTTAACGGGAAGCGAGTCAAAAGGATTTGGGGTGAGTTCTCGCAGGCCCACCATCCCGTTCTTCAGGCGAATGGGGCCCCAATCTCGGACCCTGCATCGGTGGCGTAATCCTTCGTGGCCGCTTTCTCCGCATTCTCTAGCTGGGATTCTGCTCCGCCAGCAATCAATGCAAGTTGTGATGTCGCGTAAGTCCGCCGACTGGACTTTATCCCCAGAGGCAGAGAACCCTTCAACGACAGGTTTACCTTGAGTGAGCTGCGTTCCGCTCTCGCTTCGTGCGCGAACACTTCTCCTGGTTCAGACAATGTCCCCTATGCCATGCTTCAACACCTGGGTGAGCGATGCATGGCCTTTTTGTTAGATTTGTTCAAAAGGGTTTGAGTAGATGGTATCCTCCCAGATTCCTTGCGAATCGCTACTCACTTTTCGGAAACCAGGGAGAGATTTATTTACCCCAGCCAGTTTCAGCCGTATCTTTCTAACCTCCTGCGTGGGCAAGTTGATGGAGAAATTGGTAAATGTTAGATTAACATTTTTTTGACAGCGCTAGCCATTTGTCTTCTTCACAGTACAGTTTCCGCATGTTCTCATCAACGTCGACAGGAAAATGCCAATTGCAAGGCCTTCTATCGTAGACTGCACTACGCCAGGGTGTCTATCGATCTGGAGAAGGCCTATGATACAGAATTGCGATACGGTATCATGGAGACACTCTAGACGATGCTGGCAAGGATACGCCTCCCAATCTATATATCTGAATTTTTGCGAGATTGTGGATTCCGCGTACGCGTGGGAGGGTGGGGCTCTCCGGGCTAATGGAGCAGGAAGATGGCACCCAGCAGGCAAGTGTCCTGAGTGTCACACTCTTTGCCCTGAACATCAGCGGCATCACCTTGGTGTTGCCAGAGGATGTTCTCGCTACTCTCTACGTGGACAACCTTTCGATCTCTTTTGGCACGGCCAAGAAGCCAACTCTGTAGGTCAATTCAAATAGACATTGAACCACGTCTCTCGTTATGCCGAAGCGCACAGGCTTCGGTTTTTCTTGGCCAAGACTAAGGTAGGGCAATTCTGCCGCCATCCATTACTACACCGTAACCCAGACTTATTTCTCAATGGGGTGTGCCTGGAAGTGGTTGACACGCACCGTTTCCCTCTTGTATTTGACCGACGCTTCACCTGGGAGGCTCATATTCGCAGCCATAGGTTCTCTTCTACCCGCGCCATGGCTTTTCTTCATTCCGTGACGCTCAGCACCTGGGGCGCTGATATGGCTACTGCCTTACTTTTTCATTGATCCCTTGTTCATTCGAAGCTCCACTATGGATGCTAGTTTTATGCACCGAAAGCCGAGAATGTATTGCGGAAGGGACCGGCCTTCGCCTGGCAGCCGGTGCCTTCCGCACTTCCCTCATTGAGAGCCTACTTATTGATGCTGGAGAGATGACGCTCGCTCTTCGCTGTGCACAGTGCATTATTTGCTTCTACAAGCGAGCTTGGCGCCTCATGCAGTCGCCAAAACAGCTCTTACTGCATCCACAGCTGATTTCAACGGCGCTTATGCCGCAGAGAGACGCCAGTCATACCCTAAAGCATTTGGGTTTAGGGCTAAGCAATTCCTTAGAGAGCGAGGTATAGCTCGCTTGCCGGTGAAGCCCATGGTTCTGCCCAGGATGCCACCTTTGACTGTTTGTGCCCACGCCTCTGCCCCTAAAGCTTCTGTAGCGCCGAGAGTATTGTGTTCGGCCTTTTTGAAGCACACTTCAAGTTATGCTGGAACCGTAACAGTGTATACGGGTGGTTCCAAGTCCCAAGAGGGGCTCAGTTTCAATGCCGTATCCTCTCTGTTTGAAGTCATCGGAAAACTGCCATGCGCAGCATCTGTCTTTACGGACGAGCCTGGTGCAATACATCAGTCGGTACGGGAGATAACACGACACGCCCGGTTCCCAGACCAGATTATGATTTATAGCAACTCACATAGCACCCTGAGTGCTCTCGGGGCATTGGAATCTCTGCATCTCCACGTTCGTGATATCCGTGAGGCCACGGTCTTGGCGAGCCAGGCGGGTGCCGAGATTATCTTCTGCTGGATTTATGGACATGTAGAAATTACGGGGAATGAGCGCGACGATGAGGGCGCCAAAGAGTCCGCGCGGACTAAGCGACCAGACCAGCGTTTTCTTCTTCCTCACACCGATTACATGGCAGTAATATGGGCAGCATTCCGGACTGCTTGCGCCGCGACTCTTTACATTGAGCTACCCCCCAATGTAAAAAAGACTTCAGGTTGCTTCTTGTTGTCTTCAAATTGGACACACTTGCGGGACGCTTGCATTTTGGTGGAACGCTCTCCTGCACTATAAGGTGAAGACTGCGTTGTCCTCCATACTGTTCCTCACATTCTTGTTAAATGTTCCCTTCCTGGTGATCTCCACGCACATTACGTGTCCCCGTTCCGGGTTGATCAGGGTCGCTACCGCATGTCCCTTTTACTCTGGGCGGGTTAGGCACACCGAAATGTGTACTTTACGACTTTTTGGAAGAAGCTTGGCCTCCTCCACTTTATTTGAACTTTTTTGTGTTTTTTTTGTAGGTCGCATGTTTCTGCGCCGGGAGAAGACTGGACTGGCCTACCTCCGACTCTGGAACACGCTCCCTTCTTGCCATTTTACTTCTCGTTATTTTTATTTTTTTAGCCCAAGGTCCTTTTTTATCGTTGTTATGTGTTATTTAGATATTTTTATTTGTTTGTTTCCTTAATATAGCCTACTAGTAAGCTGTTGTCTACGGCGAATTATGCCAAAGTAGGCAGTCACCAGATGGGCTACCACAATAATAATAAAAAAAATCCCCTGAAGAGCTGGCGGTGAAAAGGCTTCACACCAAGCTTTGCTTAAACCATGATCTCCTCTTACTCCTCCTTCGTGACAATTTTCAGTAAATAGAAACGGCTACGCGTCTCTACCGATTCATTGGACTTACAGAAGTCACCCTCTTAAAGGTGATAGTGAAGCCGTCTTCTCGAATTCCTAAAGATTGCTCCAGAAAGAATATCAGAAACAAAGGAACTTCGGCTCCTAAGCCTTCACCCTAAGCTGGAATGGGTGGCGCGGAGACGCTGGATCCCTCAAAATAATTAGTCCTGACTCCTTTCAAAGGGAAGGCAGAAAATTCCTCGGATAACGAGCCCAACCTCCCCCGATAATTCTTGAAGACAAAAGCGCCTTCCCTGCGTTATTCGACCTAAACGAGTATAGTTCTTCTCCGTGAAGCGTACAGGCATTCCCGTGAAAATTTTCTCTTAGAAGAGAGCCTCGGTATCTCCTCCGAGCTAGCCTTCGAGGAATATTCCTTCATTGGAATTGCTGCATACTCCAGACTAATTTGTAAGAGCGGTAGAGGCTCGTGTGCTCACATCCCCTGTTAACTATCTCTAGCAGGAAACCAGGCAGAGTGCGTACCATGACCTAAGAGCTTAGTGACGCCACCACCACTGAATGTGGGTCCAGCGAGACGATGCGCAATTTACAGCCATCATGTTTCCGTAACTCCATTTGTTAATAATACCTCCTCTTAGGCATTCTCAGTGCAGCTACACTTGGGGAGGATTTATACCGTTATTTTTACTCACATTCTACTGTCAGCCGACTTCGATACGATGGATTTTCGCCCCTTCATGAACCGGTTGCCTAAGCCTTTTATTCTGCTCGGAGATATGAAAGGTAGACACGCCGTATGGAGGGAGTACACGGTCAACATCAAGGATTTGGTGCATCTTCCTGATCGACGAGCTGGAGATAGTTGTCTTAAGTGTGGACAAGTTTACGCTTTACTGTCCCAAAAACACTTCATTTTCCTTTATTGATCTATATGTGTACTCTCGAATGTACAGCCCAATTTTGGGTAGGTGGTTGTCGATAATCTCTATGCTGTGATCACCTTTCCATTTAACTAGCATCTTCTGGGCCACTCTCGCCTGAAAGACGACCTTGGTGGTGGTTGGAATGGGCACAGTAGCCTATATTTCATGAAATGGCTGATTTCTTTATCCCACTCGAAGAGTTTAAGTAAGTGGATGAGAGCGTTGAGCTCTTCAAGGGCAACCTCTTCGCCGAGTGCCTAACTAATATTCCTAGAAAGTTTCGTCGTTTATCAGGCCGACTGCTTTCTTGGTGTTTAGCTAATTGAGAGACGGCTCTCGGACAGAAGCGTGCTCTGAGCGCCGCCTCTACACTGTCAATGTCGATGAATATCGTCGAGCTTGGGCTAGGTTCCGGTATATCTCGATGTACGTAAGCCGCTCCTCCTAGCGGGCATATGAGCCTTTACGTGATCGGAGGACCCCTTTGAAGAGGTATAGTAACGAGTCAAAAGGATAAGGGGCAATTTCTCCCAGGGTACCCATCTCGTTTTTCAGAAGATTTGGATTGCAATTGCGGACCTTGAGTCCGTACCAGAATATTTCACGACCGCTTTCTCTACATTTTCTAGGCAAGATACTGCTTCGTCAGCGTTCAATGCACGCTGTGAGGTCGCTGAAGGCTGATATTTTAAATTTACCTCCAGAGATGGAGAACTCTTCCACGACATGCTTAAGTTGAGTGAATTGCATTCTCCTCTCGCTGCATTCACGGTCACTGACTCTGGTCCGGACGATTTTCCCTATGCCATGATTCGTAACCAAGGTCAGCGAAGCTTAGTATTTCTGCTGTTTTTTTTAACAAGATCTGGAAAGAGGGTATTCAATTCCAGACTCCTAGCGAATGGCTAATATGCTTGTTTTTCGCAAAACTATGAGAAATCATTATATTCCGGCTGATTTCCGCAAATTAATCTAACCTCCTACGGGAGAATGTTGACGGATAAATTGGTAAATGATAGATTAGCCTTTTTCTTTGACTAAATATGCCACCTGTCCTCTAAATAGTTCAGCTTCTGCATCTTCCACTTAACGTCGGTTGCTCTGCTCCAAATGGAAAATGATATCTGCGAGGCTATCATTTGTAGACAGCACTATTCTACGATGTTTGTCGAGATCTGCAGAAGGCTCCTTTATCCTAAGCATCAAAAATATTACCACGCTGCTGCCGAAAGATGTTCTTGCTATCCTCTCCGTGGAAGACCTTTCGGTATATTGTAATGAGAGCCAGAAGACAACTATAGAACGTACATTCCAATAGGCATTGAACCACAACTTTCGCTATGCCGAAGAGCACAGGTCTCGAGGTTTTCTTGGCCAGACAAAGGTGTTGCACTTTTGCCGCCATCTATGGATCCCCCCTATTCTGTAAATACCTAAGCTGGGCTTGCCTGGAATTGCTGGATTCGCACCATTTTCTTGGTCTTGATTTTAATCGAAACATTACTACAGATGCGAGTTGTACGGATTCGCATCCAAGCGCGTATATTCCATCGACACAAAACAAGTAGGAGAAGAAAAGTGTGATGGGCAGGGGCCTGGTGTCTCTTTTGGGGTAGTGGAGACTTTAGTTCTGCCCTCGACACCGACCTGGAGTATACCACCTTTGATTACACTAGTCAACAATGATTTTGCTACTTGGGTATTAGCTTGTGATTTATACTAAATCAAGTATGCTGATTCCGAATCTGAAATCAAAAATTTTCTAGTGCGTAAGGTTCCTGAGTTACACACATACACTTTAATTAAACATATGTGCAGTTTGTTTTGGCTACCGTAGTGACAAGATGTGGTGTGTGTGTGTTTGGTTCCTGCGTTACACTCCTGCTTTATCACGTTGTCAAATTTAGCCATTATAGTATTGGTGTTGAAACGGTATTTACATAGAGTGATTAACTGCATTTTTTTCAGTTTTATCTCTCAAATAATTTGTAAATGAAATAGGATTGTACAAAGGTATATAACAGGATATATACAAACTAAGTTAAACATGAATCGGCGAGGATGTATAAATTGCCCAGACAACTTTTGTTATATCTGTGGAAGATATACTCCAAGCAACCAGCGAAAAAAATTTGCTAGCAGAGTGAAAACTGCATACAATTATTATTTTGGTTGTAAAGTTGTTGACCAAGACAAGCCCTAGGCACCTCAAAAATCTAGTACCGTGTGTTATGCGGGGCTCACACAATGGGTAAATGGCAAACGAAAGGGTATGACTTTTGCTGTACCAATGGTGCGGCGTGAGCAAACAAATCATGTTTTTTATTGCTACTTTTATATGAAAAATATTGCGGAATTCTCAAATAAGAACAAGTCAAAAATTGTATATCCAGATTGTAAGTCAGCCATAAAACCAGTTTCCAATAATATGGAGATGCCAATCCCAGTTCCTCCATCAGCTAGGGCAGTTAAAGATTATGAATCATCGCCTGAAGTGCAGGATAACAATGGCGATAAAATGTATGAGGATGATTCCTAGGAAAAGAAGATCCAGTTAATAAATCAAGAAAGATTGAATGATTTTGTGAGGGATTTGTAATTATCAAAGGAGAACGCAGAACTGTTGGGCTCCAGACTACATCAATGAAATCTTCTAGAGGACGGTGCAAAAATATTTACTTTCCTTAAAGTCATGAGGCCTTAGCTGCCTTCTATAAAGAAGAAGATGTGCTTGTTTCTGTACTGAAGTTAATGGCCCCATCCATAAAACAGCTAGAAAACAAGCATTTACCTGATGAATGTAGTTTTTCATCGATGCAGGCACTGCTAGCTCCAAAGCTGTGTTGCTGCACAATGACAACAAAAACCTTCAATTCCTGTCGCACTTATTGTTGGGACGAAAGAGACATATGACTCAATGAAATTTATTTTGGAAGCTGTTCATTACTCGCATCTTAAGTGGAATATCTCTGGTGATCTAAAGGTAATTTCTTAACTTCTTGGACTGCAGCTAGGATATACAAAGAATATGGGCTTCTTATGCCTATGGAACGGCCATGACGACAAGAATCGTTATATTGTCAAAAGGTGGCCCGGAATAGAAAAACACATAGTTGGCCGATACAATGTGAAGCACATGCCTTTGGTACATCCACATAAGTGTTACCTTCCACCACTTCCTATCAAATTTGGCCCTATCACGAATTTTTTTAAAGCAATGGCCCATAATTCTAAAGGATTCTAGCATCTCAAAGAGAAATTTGGTGCAGAGAAAACCGATGCTAAACTTAAAGGTGGCAATTTTGTAGGGCCGGAGATCAGAGAATTGATACGTGACAGGGAGTAAAGAAATATACTAACTCCACTTGAGTTGGCAGCATATGATTGATTTGCCCATGTAGTTCAGAACTTCCTTTGTGTTTACATGGCTGAAAACAATGCAGCACTAGTGGACAACATCTAAAGGCCTATTAACGAATGGGGTATCGGATGTCTCTTAAGATGCATTTCTTGTATTCGCAACTAGAATTCTTTCCATCTAATATAGGTGATATTAGTGATGAACATGGGGAAAGTTTCACCGAGATATCACAGTGATAGAAACCAGGTATCAAGGCCGCTTCAAGAAAACATGATAGGTGACTACTGCCGGTTCCTACAACGTGAGGATCCTATATCCACGTACAAGTGCAAGAGCAAGAGTCTCAAACATTTTGAAGAAATTTATAGTTAGGTGAGTAATACCTTTTTTATATGTAGTACATATCTTGTCTGGATCTGCAAAAGAACGTACATAATGCCAAATAGGGTACCCCGATTCCAAACCTTTGCCCAGAAACGACTCATTCTTCTCAAACTCGTAATAATTATATCATTAATTGATCTAAGGTGACAAAGTGAGCCATATAGCCTAGTTGCATAACTCAGATGCCTTATGTGCTAGGACAAATCTGGGCTAAGATTTGGAATCAGTGCACCAAAATTAGTTAGATATAAAAAACATTTACTCAAGTAGCAGAGACAAAGTCAAAATTTGTTGCTCCCAAAGCTTTTACAGATGTGGTAGTATTGCGTTCGGCCTTTTGTGAGCTCACATCGTGTCATGCTTGATCTGTTCCAGTATACATGGATGGCTCCAATTTCTAGGTGTATGTAAGCTTCTAAACCGTATACCCTCTTTGTGCTATTTGAGGGACTCTACCATGTGTTGCGACTCTTTACGGCAGAGCTAGTTGCAATACCTTGCCCGGTACTAGTAATAACACGTCCTGCACATTCTTGAGACAGGATTATATTCCTTAGCAACTCTCAAAAAGTAATGAGGTCTATCGAAACATTGAAATCTCCACACACCCTGATTATCAGTATCTGTAATGCGACGGTTGCCACGAGCCTGGCAAATGTCTAGATTAGTTTCTGATGGGTTTCTAGACATGTATTAATTGCGGGGAATGAGCGCAACGATGAGAGCGCCAAATTACCCGCGAGATCCGGTTCACCAGACTAGCGTTTCGTTCTTCCACCTGCCGAATATATGGCAAAAATCAACGTAGGCCTCCGGGATGCCTGGCAAAGAAAATTGGAGACTGACGAGGGAATCTGAAGTTGTGTGTCTTGCTTTACGACTGATCCCATGGAACTAACTCTCAACTCGAAGATGGCTTGAAGTCACTTTCATTCCTCTTCGAAATGAGCACACTCGCGGAAGCTCCCTTGTACCTAAATGTAACAACTGCCTTATCCACCTGAGTGTTCTGCACATTCCGGTTGAATGTCTCAGCCTGGGTGATCTTCGAGTATGTTACGTGTTCCAGTATCGAGACAAACAGGGTCGCTAGGAATTTTCTCTTGTATTCTGGACGAGTTCGTGCGCAAAGATTTATGGTCTATCAGACTTTTTTTATAATTTTGGTCATCTCCAGTTTATTTGACTCTCTTTGATGTTCATCACTGTTTTGCCTTTTTTTTTCTTTGACAGGTTTCTTTTCTTACTCTAGCCTAGCATAAGGCTCTAGGATGATATCATCAACTTGTCGCCTGGTGATCATTTGCCAGATGGGGGTTGATTAAAAAAGTGTCCATCATAAATTCTACCAAGATTCTCCCCTCTAAAGCAGCCTAATAGGATTCACCAAATCATCCATCGTTATCTTCCATCATCACAAAACAAGTAGGAAAAAAAGAGAGTAATGGGCAGGAGCTCTCACAATTCAACAAATAATCTCTTATTACAGTTGGACGAAAAATATAACTACACAAATTTTATCAGTCCAGGAAGAAGTAAAACCATGAACAGGGAGGGGATCACGTAATTTTATCCTCACCACGTCTGAACATAGAGACCCCCTTAATTCTGAGAGCGCTTACCTGGTGAAAATCACCCCCGAAGAGTCCTCTTTGAGAAGTGCTATTCCTATAGTTAAAAATTATTACTCGTATATCTTATCGAAATTCAGAACTGATTCATCGCAATATGCGCTGAAACCAACGATTTGGACAAACTATTTTCTATAGAGGAAGCGAACCTCCTAAAGGGCATTAAAGTCGTTGCAAAAAACAAATTCAGACACAAGTGGCAGGCAACGGGAGCGAAAGTTAAGAGCTGAGTAGGGTAGCACATGCCAAAAAAATCAAGGAATAATTGAAAGTGTAACAAACGGGGGCATCGGTCAAAGAATTGACTGAAGTCCGAGACCATACCTAAGTTAAAAAATATCTATTTCATCAGAAATGGCAAGTAAAACGGCAACCGAGGCATTCTGATCTTCAAGAAAAAATATTAAATAAACAAGAAAATTTCCATAACTTAAAATACCTCTAAAAATTGCTCAGATAGAGATAAACTTTGTTGCAGCAAATGTGCAGTAAAAGGGACCTGAAACTAGGATTGTTAGATGACAATTAAAATGTGTCTCAAATGCAAAGGGGAGCACCAAAAAGGGGCACTCAGCTGCCCCAAGAAAAAAGGATGATCAAGAAAAGAGAGAGGGAAATCGGAAAGCAAAGCAAACATGCTACGCAAGCGTTGCAAGAAGAAACAATAAGACGCAACAATCGAGAGTATTTCCAGCAAACATCACAAGCACCCTAAATGTGTTTATCCTTACATGCATTATTCATCGAATGTATCAAGATTGTTCAGCCAGACTACAATAACAGGGTTCTCACCGAACCAGGACTACAAAGAGCAAATCCAAGACGCCAAAAGGTCCACCAGAGAAGAAAGGCCCTGGACACAAGAAGAACGGAAACTAGGCCAAACACAAACACAATAAACAAAACAAGGGACACCGAAAGATACACACCATCTTTCATGCAAAGATACGTGTATATATATATATATATATAAATATATATATATATATATATATATATATATATATATAGAGAGAGAGAGAGAGAGAGAGAGAGATATGAGAAACTCACAAAGTAGCAGGTGAGAAGAGCAATAATTGCCAAAAAATCCCACAGGCAAAATGAAAAGTGGATTTTAACTACTTTCCATTTTATTCAGTTCATTCCTAAGGAATACATAAAGAATTACTTGAAAAGAATGATATATATATATATATATATATATATATATATATATATATATATATATATATATATATATGAGAGTACTAAGAGACGCTCCGCCTACGTACAATGAAAAGAGTTTAAAAGAGAGAGGAAGAGGGCGTAAAAAATAGACATATATTATCAGAAAAGGGGAATTAAATGCAGGTACCAAAGGGTAAAGTCCAATAGATAAGATCTCTCCCAAATATCCACGTGTGATAAGAGTATGTATGGACTGTAGTAATATCTCACAGAACTATGAATAAATACATTGTTCAATAAATAAAAAAATATATAACAAATTCAATAAATCAATTTGATTAAAATAAACTTTAAATGACAGGGTCTAGTTTAAATAGACCGGGTGATATATTGAGGTTAGGAGATGAATTGATGAAGGAGCATGCAACAATATTTTTTTAACAGTCATCTTAGTTGTAAATAAACTTAGGATAATTCCAATTGATAGGGTGACCATGTTCAGATGAGTGAACAAATAAAGCACCATTACTTTCACCTCTTCTAATATTTTAATTGTGTTGGGACAAACGAACATTTGATGTTTTCAAGTTTGCTCAAAGTATCCCTTAAGTCAAACTGCACAATCAACAGAATAAACTCCCTATATATTTCTGCTATTATTATGAACCAATTTTTTTATACATAGTAGACTCATAGTTAAATATGACTGAAATATTTAAACTATTTTAAGAGAAGGCTAAGAAAAGAAAAGGCCCCAGAAAACGGTAAATCAAAGGGAATTCTTAAAATTGAATGCGAGGTGAATTTCAATTTTAAGAATTCCCTTAAAAAGTCATTAAAAAGCTTATTTTAAACGAAATTGTCCATTTTAAATCTTAGCCCTTTGATTTATTAAATTTGTTATATCTCTTAGACATATTCAATTTGTTATATTTCACATTGGATTCGGGGAACTAAAGTAAATGTCTCTATAGTAAGAGTGAGAGGTCTTCTTAGTGCTCTCTGCATGCTTGTTGTAGGCTCTTGATGATCGCGAAACGAGTGGCCGCATCCTATGTACAAGTAGTATAGAGCGTTAAAAATATGTTAAAGTTAATATATTGCATGCAGTCATTTTAGGTGATGTTGAACTAAACGAAAAGCGTACACCAAAGATGCGGATATAAAGCAATGGTAGATAACTATTTTTATACAAACACTATACTACAACTAATTACATTTTATATGCCGGGTCCTTTATCATTTCGGCGAAGGATCATGCCGAAGCCTGCCTCCCAAATGCACAATCTCTAACTACAAACGCCATAAGTAAATTGAAGCCCATCTGCCTTTCGTTGTTAACCCACCCCATCTAACTCACACGCCAAGTAATATGGTGTTTTCTTTAGGTACCCCTCAGGGGTTGGGGGATTGTCAAAATACGCTATAGTAGTTGGTGCGCTGTTTTCGCTCTAATTTTATAGCGCTTACTTTAGGTTCATGTTGGGTAAGGTGATGGCCATACCTTTCGTTGAAATTCCTTATAATGCTCCTCGAACCAAGTGTGAGCATCTCAAGCCCGATAACACAATTATTTATGCTGTTGTAATCACTTATCGTTGTAGCAGTACATGGAGTCTATGAATAGATGTGAATAGGGATTAAGCCCTGCAACGTAACCGCCAACGATCATTGACGTATACAGACGGACTAGCAGATGTAACCACATCAGGTGGACACACCTCACACCAATATCAAACCAACATCAGCTCTTCCAGTGCTTCGTTTACAATTCTACTATATGACCTCATGGAGGGTCTGTGCCGAACCCAAACCTACCTGCAGTCCTCCAGGCTCCAATTATCAATGTTAAGAGTAGAAAGGAGTTGTTGTGTCCGATGAAGAATTGTTATTGGATACACAGACGAGGTGATGTGGTCATCTCCAATATCCCACGGGAATTAAAGAACGCTGCACTTATCTGATGGTTATGCGTCTGGTACCTCGTGCATTGAGTTTGGATGCGATTTAAGGCAGTGCTGCTTCTTTTTTTGCATAGAGAAGTCTAGGCAGAGGCTGCTGGTAATAATCATAAAATGAAACACACGTAATCGGTCAATGAGCTGTATACGGTAGACGATAATGTCTCCCATGAGATATTCTCGGTACACACGTGACAGTGAAGTTTTAACAATGTTGAATGTCCGCAAAGAGTCAGAAATGGAATGTCCCTTCCCTCTAGCACCTTTTTTCATGCCCTGCTCGAATTTCGATCATTCCTATGCCTATTGGAGCTTTATTGTATATTAGAGCAACCCTTAGTTCGATTCCCTTGAAAAACATACATAGATCCATATTTAAGTTAACCATTATTCAGCGCTGATCGGTGATAAAAACTGTACTAAATAAAAAATATATAAAATGTTATTAATAATATAACAAATTATTTCAAGCAAGGTTAGAAAGACCTTTTAAAATTTTAAACCAGAATAATTAACCAGAATAATAATTAATAATTATTTTAACCAAAATATTTCCCCTAAACTCATCGAGAGAGGAAATGAAATTCTCATTGTTTTTGTTTTATCATGAAAAACACCATTCACCTAAATCTTCCAATGAATAATTTAAACATTTTTGAAATATTGCTTTAGATTCACTCACCGATATCTCTAAAAAATGAAACTCGACATTTCTAATAGTTTTGGAACAATATTGAAATTTGTTTCAGCATACCATTTGTAACACTAGCGTATTCTGGTATACTCTATCTTTTAGGTATATCTCTGAAAGGGAAATAGCCAAAATTGGTTACAGTCTTTTGTTAGAATTTAATCCTTTTACCCAGAAAAACTCCACTTAATTAATGGATTTGTCTCTACAGAATTTTCTTTGCGTACATGTGCTACCAAAGCTAGACATAACTAATAACACACAAACAAAACAACACGCAACCGACATCTGGAACCAATGCGCTTAGATAAATAAGCTGGTATTTGGCTTACTTTTGTAATATTCTGATTTTATTTCTTGTTTTCGCTCCTACAAATTCTTTAACTCCCTCGTTCCTCCAAGAAAGTGATGTCTCTGTTAATCGCCACGGATTTTTACTGCCTTTGTCTGGCTGTATGCATATATGTTCGTTCAAATCTTTGTTTTTTCTTGATTTGTGCCATTGTCACTTAGGCGAGATGCCATACATTTGACAATCTATACATTCAATTCACCATGGTGATAGTTGTTGTTACTTTCAACTAAGAAGACATAATCAACGAGGCAATGTCCTCCAGAAATTTTGTGGGAAGATAACAATAAAGAAGGGGTAAGTGTGGAGAGTTGTAGAAGATCCAAATATAAGCGCAGATTCGCCGTTTGGAGTTGAGGCATAAAGGACGCTCAATCTTCATCTGAGCTCTTAATCCAGGTTCATAATCGCAAGTCTAATGTTATTATGCTAATGATAGCAGTCTCATGATCGCAGGCTAATGTTATTAGGCTTATGACAAAAGGCTCTTGATCTCAACCTACATTAAGGATATTAAGCTCTTGACTGCAAGCTAAGGTTATTAGGCTCATAGTCCAGGCTAATGCTATTAGTCTTATGATTGTAGGCCCTCGATCTTAGGCTGAGATTATTAGGCTTTTGATGCTACGCTATTTATCGTAGGCTAATGTTTTTAAGCTCATGTTGGCAGGCTAATGCTATTAGTCTTATGATGGCAAGCTTCTGATCCTAGGCAAATGTTATTTCGCTTTTAATTTCAGGTTCATGAGCAGAGGCTAATAGTGTTATGCTCATGATAGCAACCTCATGTCCACAGGCTAATTTTATTAAGCTTATGATAACAGGCTCTTGATCTCCAGCTCATGATCGCAGCCTTATATTCTTAGGCTCAAGATAGAAGTCCCCTGTTCTTATGCTAACGATAGGCTCTTCATTTTTGGCTCCCCTTATTAGGCTCTTGATCCCAGGTTCATGATCTCAGGCTGATGTTATTTGGTTCATGATAGGAGGTTTAGAATCGAAGGCTAATTTTAATAGGGTTAGGATATCTGTCTTTTTATCCCATGCTAATGACTTTAGGCTCTCGATTTCAGACTCATAGGTAGGCTGCCCAGATGTTTTTTAACCCAATGCTGGACGGAACCATCTGCATGTTTATATATATATATATATATATATATATATATATATATATATAAATAAAAAAAGTTAAGTAATTTTAGTAGGAAATGAAATTTAATTATTAATAAGTCAATATTCACTTACCTAATTTGGTCTAGAATTGTACTTGGCATTTGAATGGATCTTTTCGAGAGATTTATGTTTGAGCTTAGGTAATCAGAAAATTGCAAACAATTCATCTCATGATTGCATGTAGTTAATAGTGCCGCTTTTAAAGTATCTATATTTAACCTGCTTTTTTCTTCTGCCCAGTAGTTTTCGATCATTGAAAATACCCTCTCTGTTAGGGCATTTGATCCTGGTAGACTCAAAAAAATTCTACTACCTGATAAATGTTTTCAAATGTAATATTCTGACTTCTGAAATGTGCAAATATTTCCAACCATCTACTGTCAGCCTCAATTTCACGATCATTCCACTCTTTAATTTTTTCTAATGTGACAAAATTCTTAACACAAGTTACTTCATCGAAAAGACCATCATCACTGCCAAATGTTGTCAAGTCTATAATTACTTATGATTGTTTGACAGAATGTCCCCCTGCATTTCCGAATGCTGGACTTTACATTGTCCAGCATTGGGTAGTCATTTTTGCTGGACAAATTATCTAAAAACAGTAAAATGCTGGACGTCTGGGCAGCCTACTCATAGGCTAAAGTTTTCAGGCTCATGAAGGCAAGCTCATGTTCGGAAGCTAATGTTCTAAAGATTATGATAGCCCACCTTTACTATTCACATGATATCAGGCTCAAGATCGCAGGCTAATGTTATTAGTCGTAGGATAGCAAGCTCTTGATCTTAAGCTAATTTTATTACCTTCTTGATCTTAGGCTTCTGATTGCAGAGTACTGTTATTAAGCTCATGATAGCAGGCTCTTGATCGCACTCTCATTATTACAGGGTAATGTACTTAGGATCATGATTAAAGGCTCCTGATCGCAGACTCATGTTATTAGGCTGATGAGAGGAGGCTCATGATCGCTGGCTCTTGAATTTGTTGAGCCACATTCACCGCACAGAACATACCCTCGTGTCTTATCTACTTCCGTCACACTTCGTGCCATTTTCCCTATGCAGACGTCGTCTTGGGCTCTGTATCGGGTGGTGAAGGAGTGGCAATCATCGTGTCAACGCGTCTTCGAATCTGAACGTCTTCAAAAGATGATATCTGGCTATATCGAGGAGCAACGAGTTTCCTCTCATCATACCTTATTTATTGAATGGGTAGATCTCCACGCCTGGCTATTGGGTTCGATTGCCGGTTAGAGTGGACTCAACGAATAACCGCCCTCGCAGGGAAAATCCCCAATCATCAGTGCCTCGTGTCTGCGCATTCATGTAGATATGTAGCTCTGGAACCGTAGGCGAATACACACTAAGCCAATCACGCCATCGTATCTGCTACCTTCCTCCATCCGCGCATAAAAACCTTAATATTTCTTCCAGGAACCTAGCAAATTTTATTTTTTCATATGCACTCTCCCTAGACGCGCAGTGGTGACCATCCCTTGGGCCACGGTGGCTAATTTTTGCTGGTGGTCTCAAAACACAGTAATACCTCTCTGTTTGCCCTCTTTTCTACCTCAGTGAGTGGTGCCCATGAGTTTTCCCGCGATTGTCACTTTGATCTTTATGTAAACTTTTCTATCGGGTCGAAAGGCCTCGTCCATGATTAAAAAGGGAGGCGTTTTGCAATTAATCACAGATCGTGACTCTTAAAACTTGCACCTCTTTACCTGCATCTGAGTATTACTAAATTCTCTTTTACCTCCAAGCTGCCTTAATCGGATTTAGGGGGTTATTTAAGGAAACTGAGGTATTCCAAGTAGGTCTTCTTCAGCAAGGTTAAAAAGAGAAATAAGACCAGTAATAAAAGGAAAAAAAAACGACAACCGTTTCTAATCTAATTTAAAGATGGTCATGAAATATTCTCATTTCGAGATCCCTTTTCAGGGTGTTTTTTAACGAACACGCTACAAAAAGATGGACCAGCTAATCTCTGGCTAACTAGCTAGTTGAATTCGATATAAACTATTCATTTTCATCTGCATCACCTAATCTCAAATGGCACCATCAACGTGCTTCCGAATGTCAAATAAAGTGTTACTATTCAAGTTTGAACTTATTAAAAGGATTTACATAATTCCATTTTTGTCTTAGTATTTGAAGCTCTCTAGGTGTGTAAAACTTGAGACGCCAGGTAAGGTTAATAGCCATTTCGGAGGAATTATGTGCATTTATGTTTAACATACATCCTAACAAACACACACGCACATACAGCCATTCTTAAGACATCACCTTCCTTTTATTTCTTAGTTTCAATCACTGCACCTAACACTCTCATTCACCCCAACACAAAAACTCACAAGTAGATGTCAAGTTTAAAATGGGCAACTTTTCTGTTTGCTTTCTCGCACTTATATACACAGACACATGGCACTCACCGTATGCCCACCATGTCCCATCACCTGTAGTTTGCCGTTTAAGCTCTATTGCCTGCAGAAATATCTATGGCTATGTATCCTACATACATTTTCACTTCATTTAACTTAACCATGTTCATTACAGATCTCTCCTTACGAATTTCCAACGGCAGATTCCACGTTAGTTTTTGTTTTACATTCGAGACCAAAATTACTTAAGACCGAAAGAAAGTTAATTATGGGCATCACATGGTTTTTATCAGACTGAGCCCAACCATCCCAGACTAGCCGTCCTCCCGGCTCTTCTTCCTTAGTAGACCAGCTCCTGGCAACATAGACTCCCTAGAGGGAGCATTATGCAGTCACATAAGGCCAGACTGGAACAACAAGAAAACCTACTTTATTAATCACGGATAAACTCCATATTGGCCTTTGTGGGCGTCAACTGTCGGTTATTATCTGCCCAACAATGACTTTTTAGTCACCTACCAGCCATTCACGCATTGCCTCTCCACCACTCAACTCCACCTCGCCACACCGTTCTATGCTCGTGCATTCTCGGATAATAATTGCAATACGAAATTCACAATACACATATATTTAGAGGATAACAATTAACAAAATAAATATATTCATGGCAAAAGTCTTTTTTCTGTATCTAGCAAGCTATTCAATTAACATTGACTATCTTTTTATCGAAGTGTGTGAGTGCCATGTGTCTGTGCATATAAGTGCTAGAAAGCACACAAGTGTATCCAATGATGGGGAAAACCTTGAAGAAAATTGGTTTCGAGCAGTTTCGTTTTTATTCATAATTCAAATGCGATGAAATATGCTCAAGTACTTTTGAATTCTAATAATGTTTCCAGAAACATTCTTGATTGCTTCTGGACTAAGCCATCCACACACTTATTATTAAGTATATGGAAACCAAAATTGGAAATATCTTTCTGTAATGAATAAACCCTCCCCGTTTTCCATTATGTTCCCTTTTATATATTGCTCCTTTCCAGTTCATACATTTCTTTAAAATTTTGTTTAAACTGATGACTGATTTATGCTTCTTTAAAAAAAATATAGATGCAATATGCAATTTTTCACATTAAAAAACTGATTAAAGTAATGAGTCATTTGTATATTTTTAAAAACTACTAAGATCAATGTTCTATTTTATACATGATTAAAAACTTAAGATATACGGAATTTTGTATATTTTAAAATTTAAATGAAGGTAATGTATCATTTTGCACACTAAATTAATTCTATATTGATGTAATCAGTCTTGCTTTATTTAAATTTGATTATGGGAGTGTACAATTTTATAAATTTCTAAAAAAATTCTATTGGGGACATGAGGCAGTTTTTTGTAAATATTGTGGCAATGTGCCAGTTTCTGCATTTTTAAAAATATTGTACTGAGAGAATGTGTTTTTTCTAAGAAGTTTTTTCAAATGTATTCAATAAAGCTATGCAATTGCCAACTCGATTAAAGCAGTTTATTGTTCTATAAGTTTTTTATATTTTGGATTCAGCCAATGAGTCTTGCTTGTTTTTAAAGATTTATCAAAACAAAACAACGATTGAATTTGTGCTTTTATTTTGGTATATTTTCTTACCAAATTTGGATGAACTGAATTCACACCATAAGTCAAAGTTCTCTCTACGCTGCGAATTTTGGCAATTTAGCTTTTAACATCTTTTTTGCGTAATTGTGACACATTTCGTAAATGGTCATGTTCTATCTAACAATTTATTTTCAAGATATGTTAAAATTTGATTTGAAATAACCAAACGTAAAGAATCTTTAATTTTTCTCAACATCGTATATATTCAACACAATACATACTAGAATTCGAAAGATCAGGAAAAGCCAACATCACACTAGCAAACATATACTCGTAGTTGTCTGCTGTTTGTTACCAAGAAAGTTTTGTTTAACCCTCAAGGATTGCAGCCCCAATGACTTCTCCTTGTCATATATCTTTCTAGCAAATTATTCATCACGTACAAAGGCACGCATTGGATGGAGGTCCATCAAATATTTTTGCTTTGATCCTTTTACAATGTTTAGCATGCCTGCTTCCAGAGCTTCATGGATGGGCCATTCCTTCTTGGTCCAGTGTTTGTCTTGAGCGCGACTGTTTCATATGGAAAGAGAACATGGAAACTTAGTGAAACTTTTCGGTTAGCCAGGGAGAAAGTTCATAATTTCTATCAATTTTACGTTTACGCAAATTATTCAGTTGTGTTCTTGATATTTAAGTAATTTGATGGCCATTATAAGGGCAACATGACCCTCTCGCAAATGAACCGATTAATTAACTCTAACTGCACCAAACCATTTCCAAAATGCAAGAGAACACACTAAAAACTATCCAAAACATTCTTTATTCTCTAGGGTTATATAAGTCCCCATCTATCCTTGGTAGAAGATCAGAGATATAGTGGCAGTAAACATATTGCTTAATTTCTGAAAAATTTCACAAAATCTGGTCCCATGTTCTGAAATATAAGATTTTTGCAGAGCTGTCAAGAAGGATTTTGCATTTAACCTGGAGGCTAATAGCTCCGCTGCTTTCTTGGAGGATGCCAAATTACGTGTTATGTCATTCAGTTCTACCTGAGTAAAACGCCAAGGGGCTGATTACTGTTTCGCATTAAATGAAATGTCTTTGGTGTATGACAGCATTTCTTAATCATATTTGCTGATTTTATCTTCATACGTTACATAACCATTAAAAACCGGAAATTCAACTTCCTTAGAATGTATAGTAAGTCAAATTGCAGAGGGAATACTACATAGGCAAAGAAATATTATGCCTATTTTTCTTGTCCAAAAAATTATCAGGCAAAATAGTAGTCACTTATGTGGTCCTATGGTTCTCGCCAAACCCTGGTGACTTTTTCCTTTTCCTTTTGTCCACTCGTTAGGAAGACTTCTCTCGCAATTTTGACCGTCAGTAGAGCCCAATTTTTGTCTTAGTCACCAAGGAGAACGTCAAAATAGGCATTATAAGCACGACCATCAAACGACGTTATATTACGCCTTTTGACGAACAAGTGTGTAACAGCCACAGATGGAAAAGTATGCATTTGGAGCATTTGTGCATAAATGTCTCCTTAAGAACCCATCATTAAACTTGAAACGAAATATTAAGGGAATTACTTTCATAGATATAAATTACAAATAGCATGGAAACTACAGCTTACATACAAAAACATATTTTCAATTTAAAATCAACGTTGAAAAATCCCATGCATCAAAAAATGAGAAGATAAAGGTTCCCTAATGTAATTTGCCATTTTATAGATCATGAACTATTTTAATAAAAGGCAATGTTGCTGGTTCATAATAGGGCTTTAAAAGCCCTCGCTTAATGGCATCTGAATATTCATGATTAATGTACGCTAAAGTTGCCATTAACAGCACGCTAAATTCACCTTCGTGCATATAGATTTTTTACAATGCTTTTAAATGCTCTGCCTTTTAAAATGCGTATTTAGCTTTTTAGTTAGGGAAAAGTGGTTCTCCTGGTTTGAGCAAAATTTTATTCTACTCATTGATTTATGAAAAAAAAATTAGTTAATTATATCTTTTAGTAATTTGCACAACTAATGCCTGAATTGAATAAAACACTCACTTGAAAATGAACTTCTATTTGAATTCAAAGTAAGGAACAAACTCATCAAATCGATTTAAAATAAAATAAAAATTCTATTACTAGGCAGTCAAACCAAACCCATTTCAACCTAAATCTTGCATATAAATATGTAATTGGTTTCTTTGTCATTTCTCCTCCGTTATGGTAGGCAATGCCTATCGCGTTACGAATATCTCTTATATAATGAGAGGTTTGATGATTAGTTTGGGGAGAAACGTGATCTCGGCGGGAGTTACGATGCGATTTTGTTTAGGTTCATTAGTCAATTCAGTGTGGAAAAATTCAATTCAGTTCAATAATCATGATTGGATTTATTTCAGTAAAATTTAGTTTGATTCAATAAAATGACTGCAGTAACATTTAGTTTGATTCAGTTGAGTAATCATGAGTGAATTGACTGCTGTAACATTTAGGCTGATTTAGTTCAGTAATCATAAATGAATTCTGTTCAGTAATCATGAGCGAATTTACTGCACTAACATTTAGTTTGATTCAGTTAAGTAATCATGAGTGAATTGACTGCTGTAACATTTAGAATGATTTAGTTCAGTAATCATAAATAAATTCTGTTCAGTAATCATGAGCGAATTTACTGCAGTAACATTTAGTTTGATTTAGTTCAGTAACAATTTGACAGTACAATAATCATGAATAATTCATTGCAGTAACATTTAGTTTGATTCAGTTTAATAATCATGAGTGAATTCAGTTCAGTACCATTCAATTTAAGTCATTTCAGCAACAAATTCATTTCCTTTCCCTTCAAATGAATGATACGTTTGGCCAGACGACTCCCGAGTCTAATTTGAATATTAAATCTTCTCTGATTTAATTGGATTCAATTGGGATAAAGAACGACCGGTGTATTTAAATATGGCAACCCTAAAAGAGGAAAATAACAATCATGCATCTCGACTAAAGAGAAACAAACTAACGAGAGCATTTCCGACACAAAGTTTGAGAGAAGCTCGTTAATAGATTAGTAAAGTTATGGAAGTGAATATGTGTAGAATATAGACAAAGGAGTCGGAGAAAGAGATTAACTTATGCCTTACGAGTGTGAAGACACGCAACTCTCCCTAATCTGTACAATTTTTATATATTTTTTCATTTTAAAACGAAAACTATAGAGGGCATTGGCAGAATGTTTGTAATGAGAGATCTGGAAAGAAAGTAGTGAAGATAGAGAAGATGAAAATCTGTGTAAGATATATAGCTGCAGAACCACCCTCAGAAACAGGGGTTGGAAAGCTACACATCTTCCGATGTTGAGCCCGTCTGGGAACAGAATCATCCAGGAACTGAAAACACTTTGTGTGTGCACATCTACAACAATTAAGACAGATCACCTCCGTGCGTTGGGGCCTGAAGCTCACCTAATCTTTATGTTGCCAGGAGGATGATTGCCCATGCTGTATAAGAAGCCTGCTGAAATCCACTATCTTTTTACATCTTTGGGGCATGTGTGCACCTCATGTGCCTAGTATCCCAAGCGTACGTACCCGGATCCGAAGTTACGAACCCTGGTTCTACCCCTCGAGTGAGGAACGATGTCTGAAAACAATAATTCTCAACTTTATGACGACTATTAATTTTATCCACTTTTATTTGCCTTTGTGACGTTTTACTCAAAGGAAAATTCTGCGCTGATTAATTTGATCAGTATTTCTTACAAATCGGCGTTTTCTTTACCATCATCAATTTAGCTAAGGTACTCTTTCGAGCGGGCTTGAGTACTCGCTCGTGTGTGCTTTTGTGAATAAGAAAGTGTTCTTTTGGGGGAGAGTAGGAATTTTTGGTGATTTATTATCAAAAGTATTCATACACTTTTGTTTAGAATGTTACATTAGCTTGTATTAGAAAGGAAAACTGCAATGTGCTCGGGATGGTACGCGGTATGTATATCAATGCGTACCCACCTTTATACTGGATCAGGCACGCCTGTGGGTACGCTCTATTGAATAAGGTCACTTGCCTGGCGTGGATGAAGAGCGTACCCTAGGCGTGACCGATAAGGTGTGAAGCTGAGTACTCATTGATACCATAAACGCATTACCTTGTATGTTTATTTTTAAATTCACATACCTGTTTCCTAGCGTATGTTTGAAATGATTGGTTAATCGGTTTGTATCCATGGGTGCTCGAACCCCTAAGGGAACGAACTAAGTCTGCTCTGGTTGCGCGATGTTACAGTCAAAGATGTTAATCTTTAGGATGTGGGGAGAAATTGAGTATATTTGTTTATATACTTTAATGATGCAATTCCATAATAATAAATACAGCTCATTAATGTAAATTAGTTTCCAAGTAAAGATTCGAATCATAATGAATCAGTTATTGATAGTCATTATTTTATTCTTTGATTGAGAATGGTAAGAGGGGTGCAAAATCTACTTGGTATTTATATTAGTTTCTATGGATGGATGGGCGGAGTTTCTTTTTATTTCGATAGTATATCGTGTAGTTTTACAACTCATGCTAATAATTCAAAAATATATAGGCCCAGTTTTTCCATTAGAGTTTTAAAAAGGTTTGCTCTAAGATCATTAAATAAAAACTTTAAACATCTTTATCTTTGACTACAAGTCTGAATCTCACAACATTTTCAATTAACTCTAAATCAATCAACCATTATCACCTTAACGATTCGATTCTTGTCGAATGAAACTCAAACAAATTTCTACAGGAGGCGAAAGTTACTACTATGAATTCATTGAAAGTACAGGACACGAGCAAATTGAACTCATCTGACATTTTCAAACTGGGTTCTTTTTCTTTAGAAAACAGTGATTATATTTACTAAACCTTTCTTAGAGCTCAATCCATCACTTTAATTCTTTGCCTGTCTTTTCCAATTAAGGATTGCTCCAAGCTAATTTATGAAACACGAAGCAATAATACATATTTTACTTAATCCAACGGATGACACTTAATATATGCCAAAACAAGCAAAAACTAAAGACAATGTAATAAATTAATAAAGTTTTGCCCATTATTATAAAAAATATTTAATTTATTTTTAGATCGTAATATATTCATTTTAGAACTTGTTTGAAAAAGAATTACCGATCTTCAAAATTTTGTATTTTCAGTAAACAATCGTGCACTGGTTCTTCACGATAAGACTAAGAATATTGGAACTTCTTTTTATAGGGTCTGCAAATTAGACTAATTGTTTACAATTTAAAGAAAACGAGGCTAAGAATCCAAATTATGACTTCGAAAACAAGTTTGTTCATACTTCCACTCTATAATACTCGAAATTATAAGGTGCGCACGTTTTAAAGCGGAACTTCACCTCTTAAAATAAATTCAGTTTAACCTGTAAATATTCGATTGTTATTATTAGTATTGACTTGTGTCGTGGTATGACATTACATTATATCAATACCATATTATATCTATGGGGGAGGGACCATTAACTTAAAGGCGAACCAACAAGGGACGGAACGCCACGAGTTTCGACGCGCGGAACAGCGGGAAAGAGTGCAACGAGGTCAGGTAAAATTTGGGCAATGGCAAAGCTCAAGGTTATTTAAAGAGGCATGTACAAAAATATAATTTTATTTACACAAAAATAAGAGAATTAATGGGCAAAATTACATCAGAGAATTAATGGGGAAAATAACATTGTTAAACGAGGGGGGGAATTGTAGTTATTCAATAGACTCTGAATTTAATGTATTACAGAAGGAGAGTATTCAAATGATAAGGATTAACTGAAATGGGTTACTGAAGGGTGAAAGGGGTTGCCTTACGGAGGATTCCGGGTGAGAGGTCAGGGTAAGGCTTCACGGATGTCTTCTGCAGGCAATAAACGTGAAGTGAGGGCGCTCGGAGCTTTTGAGTGGGAAGTTAACGTGATGACGGTTCTCCAAAAAGGAAGGGGGGCGGTAACGTCCGGTCTAGGGCAGAGTATTTCGGCCACTCGAAAACGAGGGGCCTACGAGGAGGGCTTCGACAGGAGTTCATGAGTGGAGTCGGAAAACTTTGTGTGTGCCACATGGAAGACGAGCCACATATATATCCGACGCTCTCTCCCACGGGGTTGGGGAAACAGCTCTACTCTCGAATGGCCTGGAATCTTTACACCAAGGCGATTCTATACCGCGTAAAGGTGGTCTATGTTGGACGCGGTTCGAGGCTACCGTTTGTGGATGGGGGGGAGGGCTTACCAATTTAAGCCTAACCAACTTCTAGAATCTTCTCCAGCGCATGGAGGTCACTTCCGAGCTGGAAAAGAAATTCCACGTAGAATTCTCCCATAACTTGGTAATACTAAAATGTGTGGATAATTTAAATTAAGTTGTGATTTGAGGGAGCTGTACTTTCCGCCTCTTCGCGATATTTGAAGGCCTTTTGGGTATAACTTTCGATAAAGTGTTCAGAACTCACAGAATATATCATTAGCTGAAAAGCGGGAGAAAAATATCCTTAGCGTGGACACTGAACTCTCCCTACATGACACTATTTGAATGGCTTTGATACCTACTCTCTATGATAGCACTATCTTAGTGAAACCTTTCACCGTTCTCTTCGCTCAGGTCAACTAAATTGTTACAGACACAAGGCCTGATGACCAAAAGTCGCGTTTCTTATTTTTCTGATTTATAACCTTATGACCTTTTAAAATTTCAATAGTTTTTGGACTAACCTCGGGATAACCTTGGCAATTGTATCACTCGAAAGGAAATGTAAAACAACATAAGCGTTTCAAATTCCGTTAGAATCAGCCGAATAGTTGTGATGTTATTGCCAAAACAAAATAATTCCTTGGGTAACCTTGGGCAGGTCTTGACAATTATATCTTTTGGGTGGAAATGTAAAACAACCTAAGGCGTTCAAATTTCGTTAGAATCGCCCGAATAGTTATGATGTTATTTCCAAATAATTCCCCTGCTAATCTTTAGAGGACTTTGGCAATTATATAATTAAAAGAGAATGTAAAGCAGCATAAAGATTTTAAATTACGTTACAATCGGCCGAATAGTATGATATTAGTGCCGAAACAAAATAATCTTGGGCTAACCTTGGGAGGACCTTGGCAGTTATATCATTCAAAAGAGGATGCCAAACAGCATTATGGTTTAAAATTTCGTTAGAATCGGCCCAAATATTACAATGCTATTATTATTTTGTCGCCCGCGACTAAAATTCAATATGTGAATGCGAGAAATGTAGTTTTAAACATATGTGGAAGCTGATGTGTTTTAGAAATTTCAAAGCCTTGCCATTACATCATTCTAGGAAACTGTGATCTTTTTGAAATCCACGAACTACACAGACCGCGAAAATTCTTCATGAGGAATAGATGCTACACAAGACTGTATAGTGTATATATGTATACTAAAGAACTTGCCTTACTTCAACTTAAACTTTAGTTTATTACTTCAGCCATGCAGAAATATCAGTAATCCTAATGATGCTTCTGTTATCTCTTTACTCTTCCAATCCTTCTGGAGTAGACCAATAGCCTTTATTAATAGGCACTTAAGGTATATGTAATCTATAAGATATAAAAAATTTAGCACCTTTCATGCTTTCATAGCTACAAACATAAGAGAAGCTATCTGGCCGAAATTTGCATAATATTATTCTTGCCTTATTATAAAAAGGTGAAATTCACAAATCTAAAAACAAACTGAAAGGAAAATAAATAATTTTAAATGTAGAAAATTTTTACAGTTATAAAAGGCTATTTATCCATGACAATATAAGTCGAAAAAAAAATAAAAATCTCTTTTTTTAAATTCACTATAAGATAGGTGATGACAGACAAAAACTAATATAATTACCACAATCAGCAACCTCAATCTAGTAATATACAGTGGAAAAAATTCATGATAAACAACAATTTGGCAAAATTTGTTACCTAGTGATATGCATCCTAGTGGCCTGATTACCATAAAGAACACACACGTGGCAATTATATACACACTCATTATATGGAAACAGTCACTAAACATTTACACGTACATCTCATTGACACAATTACAAAGAACATAGTCAAACAGGAAATATATACATCACAAAGAACCTTTTCCCGCAGAAAGTATATACATCCAACTTGTATATAAACAGTCAAAAAGAAATATACACGTACTTTGTATGGACAAATTATAAAGAAAGTACACACCCAGGAAGTACACATATACATCCACCTCGCATCGATTCGATGACATCTGTGAGAAAGGTAAACATGGACTACACTGATGAAGAAACGCTGGGAAACCTCCTTAACTTTGAGATAAGGCAAATGATGTTGCCATACACAAAATATCTTAATATGAATGTAAGTTTTTTGAGTGCATAGATACAAGTATGTGGATCTAAGGGTTTATATACCACACGAAATTTAAAGCAGCATTTATGCGTGTAAGCTTGTTTTTATCGAGGTAAGCATACGCAGTCTTCGATGTATTACAGTAGTTTGGTGCAGAATTTTACAGAATAGCGGTATCGATACGCAAGGAATTGTAGTTGTGCCAGTATATGGATATATTCAGAGATATCTGAAATTAAGGCAGTGTGCATATATGTTTGTATTAACGGCAGATCTTTTACACACACACAGATACATAAGGGGTAAAAAAAATCGCTACCAATTTTAATTGAAATCATTTCAGTAACAGTTTTTGTTAAAAACTTGAAACAAATAGCATTACAAAATTTAATGTCATAAACATTTTTACATTATTTAACCATGAATAAGTTTCAAAGCCTTTTGCTTCTCTTCTCTTAAAATAATGATAACATACTTATTTCTTTCTTTCAACTACTATCTTATTAAATCGGAAAAAGGGAAATGAGCTTAAAGTAGATTTGTATAAATGTCTTACCAAAATTTGCCAGATATTGGTAATTTTACAGAATTAAGAAGATAGTGGTTAAAAGAACGAGTTAAGCACTTTATCAAATTTTTACGAGAAGACAAGCAGAAGTCTTTGAGACGAATTATGAGTGAGCAATAAAAAAGCATTTGCACGTAAAAGTGAGCGAGCAATTCCAATGGTGACTGTATGGGGCGTTCATTAGTCAAAAGAATAATCAAGAACGAGCTGCATTTAAAAAAGTACTTGAGAGACAGTGGTGCAGCTTTATCCAACCTATTAAAAAAGAGAAGTAGGTAACTGCAAAATATTTTTAGATTTCAATCAAATAAGGCAGTAGAAAATGTTTAGCTCTGGTGAAAAAATATATAGTGTTGAAACGAATAGAACCAAACTGATCTTGTTCGTTCGCAAAACCTAAGAATAGAGAGCTATCTCGGCTCTTGTGCAGAGAACTCAATTTTCGACTCTGTAGTTGTCACTTTGGCTCCATCATTGAAAAATAAAATTAGACTTTTTTATCCTTTGCAGTGTGAATATTTATTCAAAACACTTGAGTGTGATGATTATTAGTGGTGAGAAAATTAAAAAAGAACATCAGCTTCGAGAGCAAAATCTCGGTGTTTGGGTAGATTATTCGTTAGTCTATTGCAAAGCCTAAATGGACACCCCAGTCGAAATCTCTAGTGGATGGGGTGGAAGCCACATTGAATCTTTCATTCCAAACGGTTATAATTTTTTTTTAAGTATTTACCGTTTAAGAGGAGATAACTCTGCATTTTAACGAATTTGTTTTGAGCCCTTTATTTAGAGTAATATATGTAGATGAAGAGACGTTTGCACTTTCAAAAATATTTTAACGTTAAAAAGGCTTAAGTTATGGCCTTATAGATACCCATAAAAATAAATTGGTATACAAAATAGTAGATGCTCATAAAAGTCTTCATTTATGGTGGTTTATATTCGCAGATGTGTGAATGTATCCCAGTAATTAAAGGCACAAGTTGATATGCTAAACTGTATTTGCCGTGTCTTAGTTTTTTTTCAACAATACATAAGGGCTGATGTGTATCTCAATGAAAACTTGGAGTTTAAAAGTCGGGTTCAAACCACGGCTCCTCAAATATAGCATCTGTCATAAGTTAACCCAAATTGGGCCTCAATCCTAGGAAGAAGATCTGTCTATTTATCCAATTATTTTAAAGTCTTGTCCCCATTTGATATGAATATATAAAAAATGCGAAGATCCTTAAAGTGCAGGTCATTGGAATGGAAATAACAATGGGTCAAGTGTAGAAGACTTGTCAAATTTAATGCCCATTTGCACTCCACAACCAGACAGAGGTGTCTGTTAGCATAATTTTGGCAAATAATTCAAAATGTTATTTGAAATATTGATTAAATTTGAATTGTTATTTAATAATGCACCATTACAGTTAAAATTAAAAATTGTTTTAATTTATTCAAATCATTCAGTTTTAGGATGTATAAAAAATTTAAACTAAAATATAATAAGAAACGAGATGGCATTTAAGACGCAGACTCATCTTCATCATTATAACCAAGAAATTACAGCCCGAGAACCTCTCCTGCGTATACCATTTAAATGCGTTTAGAGTACAAAGCCACTGAATATTTCACAAATAACATATAGCTCTCTATTTAATAATATATTTTAAATATTTACTCTTGTCTCCAAAAACCAATTCAGATCTTTGCTAGTGTTTTTTGTTACCAGCACCTAATTATCATCATACTATTTTGTCCAAGTAAAAAAATTCTAACCCGTCTATTTTATTGCCTCTTGTAAACTCTTTTTTCGCCAAGACATCAACTGAGATTCAGAGAGCAAACGTCCATTTTCCACGTACCTCTTAATCTCATCTGCAATAAAATAGTTGTTACCTAATCATTTCTCTAAAACATACAAACATAACACTGTATAGATGAATTAATGGATCTGTAATAGTCAGCTTATTAGAAAATATGACAAAATAACTTTTGGAAAAGTAAAAAGAAGTCTTTTTTGCTCATGGGATCGTGATGGATGCGAAATACTTTTAGTATTAGAAATAAATATTGAATATTGGAATATTGTAGATAACATTCACGGATATAAAAATAATTATGGTCTACCACTTGATGCCATAATGTAGTTCCTGCACATCAAAATTTAAGTCTTTAAATCATATGCATTTCTGAATATTTTCAGGATATTTTCCTACATTTTCTCTTTTGTCAAATTAGAAACTAGTTTTAATCATTGAATTCTCACTACATATATATGTATATTGTCCGCCTCATTACCATAAAACATCAGAATATTTCAAATAAAGAATAAAATATGGCAATATATTATGTCAATTTTCCATGAAAGACCAATTAACAATCTAAGTAAGTCATCAAATTAGTGTTTCTAATTTATATTTAATAATTGACTGCACGAAATTGTAAAAAGGCTTCCTACATGCGCATTAATAGGCTTCTAACTGTCCCATGGAGAACACAAAAAGTTTGCAAATTATGGCAAAAGACATTCAAATCTGTAACATCACTTTTGAATTAATGAGGGATTTACGGTTGTTTGAGTATATGTCGAACACTTGACTTATATTAATTAAGTTGTATATGCAATCAATTCGCTACAACAGGTGGTTTATTTATATTATTCCAATACGCCTCCCCATGGCAATATCTAAAACAATATAGGACTTTTTTCTTTTTATTTAATTATAAAATATATAATGTTATTGAAATAAAATAGTGCTTATATTACGGAGATTCTTTCCCCAGAGTGGACAATTATCCACTTCAAAGGACAATATGAGTCCTTATCCAGGTGAAATTCATCCTTTAATCACTCACAAACGAATTAAAAAATTTCACCCAAAAGTACAGAGGCATTAGTTTATTGAACATACAACGCTAAATGAGTTTCGTGCTAAGTATGGGGCTAATATAAATATTTTCCATACATTTATACACATGTGGTAAGACTTGGCGTTACTATGGTCTCCAGGATTTGAAGTATATGATGGAAAATCAGTGGGTCCGAATGCGCAAATTAAAATCAAACTGAGGGACAAAGAGCCCACACATCTTTTACCTGGAACATCGACCTCATGTATAACACTCGATAGCTTTGTCGGGATTTGTTTCGAGCGCAACAGTGAAAAGGACGAATAGCAAGGCATATATTTTAACTAATTTGAATCGACCAGAAAAGGGAACAGTCTAAGAAAAATGAAAGTAGAGACAAAAATAAGAAATGAAATTACTTTCCACTGACAACTATAAAGTGTTTATAGTCCTTAGAGAAGATCGTTTACATTATTCAAATGCACTTGTCAATTACAATGGCTACCGTTTTCCGATGCGAGTCGTAAATAGGGAGTAAACCCGGATAGTGGTCCACCGGATGGTGAAGCCGCCACACCGAAAGTCTTATTTCACTAGAACACTGCGCAATGACTGTAATGGACGGGGCTGACCCTGCCAGATAATTTATATCAATGGGTAACCTGAGGGGATGTGTGGAGTATAAGGATATATGATAGATGGGAAAGAGTGTAGTGGTAGTCAATGTTGTGAAGTGAGGAGAAATGAGGATTTTTGCTGAATGTGAGACAAACATGAGAGAGAATGAAGCGTTGGTGTTGGGTAGAGTACGATCAAGTATAGATCATGCAAGGTAGGAGAAAGTAGGTTGTGGCAGAGCATTTCTGTAAATACTGACATTATACTATGTTAATGTATGAATGTGTGAGTGAGCTCGAGAATAATGTGGGTGGGGTTTAGATTTAAAATTGTGAAACTGTGCATGGTTAAACTGTATGGATTCTATAATTATCAATGTGAAGCTGAGAAAGAGAGGTAATGGAATGACTTAGGACGAGGGGTGGATGAAGTGGAAAGTAATATCGTTTGGTTGTTGTAGTAGATATGAATGGACAAATGGGTGAAAGATGTGAGATGGGATAAATGGAGCTTTGGTAAACCCGAAGATAAAGAAAATGGAGAGAAGGTGGTAAGGGGGCTATGCTGAAAGAAATAAATGTATAGCAACGAATTCTTTCAGCGCAAAGATTGGCATGAATACAACAGGGTTGATTAAAGGAAAGGAGGAGAAGATAAGAGTGTGATTGATCAGTGCATAGTAAGAAAGTGTATATTGTGAGAGGATGTATTTGATGTAAAAGCTGTAGAAGTTAAGAATATAGGAACATCTGGTGCCATGATTTTGCTATGGAATATTAAATTAGTTGGTTGTTGGAATGCTAAGACGTGAGGAAGGTGGGAAAGAATGGAAAATTTGGGAAATCTTAACTAAGTGAGGTACGAATGGGTTATGTCTATGATGAGAAGAAGGGTCTAAATAATGTGGTTAGGGGAATTTTTAAGAGGTGGTGTGGGCATGTAATAATAAATGATGAAAAGAGACTTGTGAACACACTATACAAAAGTGAGTGTATGGTTTGGTGTATGGTTTGCTAATTATGTGGGGGATCACGCAATCACTGCGTTTACTATGAGAGTAAGTGTTTATGTAAGGAAGTGCTGACCAAGAAGTAGTAGTGTGTATTTTATACTTCAGCATGGAGGGGGGGTGTTTTGTGATCGTTTTCACAGGGATGAACGCGACTACGAGTGATGCTACAGAACATAGGGCCGCATCACTATCAAAAACCTTCGGCGTGAATAAAAATGATAGACGATCTTGTGCTTAATACGGCATAGATAGAGTTTAGTGTTCAACCGCGCTACTTCCTACCTGTTGGTAATTAGTACTTGTTGAATTCTTGAATTCCGATGCTATAAAAAGCACATATCCTTTTCATGGCCTCCTCTCTGTTCACACACACACGCACATAAATATATATATATATATATATATATATATATATATATATATATATATATATATATATATATTAGTGTATGTATATAGGTAGCAGACCTAATTATATGCAGATTTTGTTAAAGACCATAGTATATTTCGCCTTTATTAATTTTCTTTGGAAACTTTCCATTTTTCTTATTATTTTTTTGGGGGGTGGGTCATCTTGTAGATGGTAAACAACTTTTCCTACGTGCATCTGTTTTTTAAATGAAATGTGCTTGGTAAAACCAAACTTGACTTTAATTGCTGAGCTTTCGATATACTATGGTCTTTAACAAAATATGCATATATATATATATATATATATATATATATATATATATATATATATATATATATATATATATATATATAACTCCTAGAGGACAAAATTAAATAAAGAACGCTTTTGGTCTTTATTAAAAACGATCCTATCAAAGACATGTTCTAGGGACCTCATGGCGAATAACCACCAATGAATTTGGAATCAGTCTTTCATTTTTTTTCATGTGAGTGTATTTACGATTTTCTCGTCATAAGTAGAAATGACGACGAAGCCAGTAAGAGAAAGAGAAATAAAGAAAGTGAAAGTTAGATTAATCGCTGAACTAAAATTCACCTATGACTTATGCTGGGGTCACACAATCACGATTTTGTTCCCCGACAGCTCCCGCACATCGAAATTTATGATTTTTGTTCATGCGTGAGTGTAGGGTCCTTTGGTCTCCCGATCCATATGGATAGTCAACATTGTCCGACAGTCGTATACCTTGTTCGATTGTCGAATCATAAACGTATTGCAATGCGTAGGCGTTTTCGACTTGCGTAACCATGTCTCGATTGTCAGGACCACAGGCCACGCCCAGGCCTGGGCGCTTCATATAAGAGCCTACAATACTCATTTTAAGTTGCCCTCAACACCATTAGCCACATTGTATCATATATCTGCCGGGCCATTATTGCTGTCTACGGAGACGAGGAACTCAGATCGAGGCAATCCCCTGTTGAGTGGAAACAGGTCCCCCTTGGCTTCCAGAAACGATGGAACCTTGAACATTTTTAGGAGCCATTGACGGTCGAGGTTTGGCACCACATCATGATCGCGTTTTGGAGTAGGATGGCTCGGGTCAGCAGGCAAGGTGCTGGCAGACAGGGTGGGCACAGTGTGGGTCACAGGTCGTGGTGCCAGCCTGGTAAAGGTAGAGGAAGTACCTGGTACCGGAGTCTGAGATGTGGTGAGGGGAATTGTGGCGGAGGTGTCTGCCGGCGAAGTTGTAAGCTGGTGCTGGTGGTAGTAGCAGATTGACTAAAACTACCCTTCCGCAGCTTTTTCAGGTCCTTCATCCTCATGTTAGGACGGCAGGAAGGGGATAGATTTGCAGGGGGAGACAGAGAGAGCTGGAGGAGGTCTTCTATAGGTGCTGGAGGTGCTAAGAGCTGGTGGAGGGATGCAGTAGGCGCTGAAGGTCCTGCGAGAGGAGAGGTGGTGGTGATGAGCTGAAGGATGGTGGGCTTCGGCGAGATGACTGTCGGGACTGGCCACCTGCTGGTCCTTAAACACTCTTCGTCCGACGTTGTTGCTGCGAAGCAGTGCGGCACGGTTTCCAGATTCCTGCCGTCAGTCATAAAAATTGGAGATTGACGGGTATGCACCCTGACATTCGAGCTTACCATGAAGAATGTCATTGATAATTACGACTGAGCTGCGACGGTCGTAAACACCACCGATCGTCAAAATTATTTTACAACAGATGACAGTTGGGGCCGCGCGGGCTGACCGCTTCTTGCAGTTCCAAACTCTCTTGGTTGGCAGCCGCACCGCCCGTACCGCGTGGCTCCCCACGATTGACCTACCAACTCTACCGACGTTGCAAAATTTTCATTCGGTTGCCAACTACCATTAAACGTTCAGGCGTAAGCAATCTCTCTCAAAATTGTGATTGTGTGACCGCAGCATCAATGCAAATGCACGTGAGTGCATTAACAAATGGCTTTAACTTACACACAAATTTGTCTCTACTGAACGAGGGACTAAAATATAACAATCACTCACTGCCTCGGTCTCACAAAAGATATTAAGTACTCATCCTTCTTACGGAAATGGATGTAATAAAAATATACACCTTGGTCGTGCCTGAAATTAATATAATTTATAACACGAATCTTTCGTAGAAGATAAAGAAGGTACCAAGGACATGAATTTTGAGTTTCTCTTCAAAAGGGATGTTTGATGAAGAATGAAAGTTTTCTAAATAGGGAATATTTACAGTAAATTTGTGATAAAAGACCAATTAAACGGAGGATAATAAACGCAATCACTTCTCTGACAGCGATTTATTTGGTCAATTAGTTGGTTATATTTTGTTTTCATAGAGCCGTATCTATCAATAATGGCTTTCAATAAAATGGTTACACAAATAACACGCTCTACTTAGCTTGCAAACAGCACTGCTACTTTGTCCTTTCAAATAGCCTGTCAGCATGTTTTCGATCACAGCTGGCCACTCCACTTTCAGTGTGCGAGAAAAAGTTTTACATGTGATATAAGAGAGACGGGACATTTTTCTTTGAGCCTTTCCACCTTGCCTATTTTTACCTTGTATTAAGTTATAAATCTTTCTCTTTCTATCTATAAATCAGCGCTTTCTGTCTGAAAACACCAACACACATACACACAACTCAAACACATCTTTTTTTTCATCACAAGAATTTTTCTTTGTCTCTCCTCCATCTAATGGCTAATTTAATGTTTGTAAGACAGTTGACAATGTCCCAGATTGGCTACTCTACGTACCAGACAGCATTTATTCGCATTTTCAGGCCTTTCTTTCCCATTTGTACTTTACAACGGTTTAATTCTGCCTTTGTTCTAATTCCTTTCTTGTTTTTTTTAATAGATAAAATTAAGACATGATACTTTTTTTGGCAAACGTGTGTAAACATATACACCCAAAGTCTGCCTATTTTTCTCACCACATGTTCAAATAGATGAGAGTAAGCACTTCTCTCCCTCATTTTCTGAGTCGATAGTACATATATGACTTATTACCTGCAACTCAAATAACCTGAATTATTTATGTATGTTTCTGTTATCTTCATGTAGTTTTGGGTATGTTTTTGTTTGTCTTTAAAGAAAACTTCATTCTTGCTACACACTGATGAGAGAATAAAAACAAATGGAGATCTACATAATATTTCAAATTTAAAGTCATCTAATATTTGATTAATTTCCCTGAGTTTTAGGCAAAATATGTATTAAAAACAATATTTGCTTCGTCACACAATGCTTGAATACAATTTATTTAAGGTGCCTCAGGTTGTTTAAAATTTTAGAATTTAAATTTTCTGAGGACCGAAATTAAAATTTCTTAAATGTTTAAGATTTTCTTTAAGATTGCAAATAAAACTATTATTCATTAAAACATCCCCTCCAGACTAACTTTCCCTAATTTGGCCTTAAACATGTTAAAAATTGTCTTTTATTTATTTTTTGGTGAATTTTAATGAAGGAATCTTTCTACATTGCCAAAAGTGGAAGATAGGATTTAGAAAGTGGAAATATACCTAGAGAAAAAGCAAGTTAGAGGCACTAACAGATAAACACCGAAAGAATGTAATGCTAAGAACACTGAAGGAATAATAATAGCAAAGTTTAGTGGGTAAATAACAGCAATCCTAAACTTGGGCCTGGAATTACAGAGGCAAAGTAGGTAGATATCTTTTTAAAGAATACAGGAGTTGACAAATACGAACTACAGTTATCCTTCCAGAAGGTAAAATTAACTAGAAATAAGAGGAAGGAAACATTCTTAGAAAAAAAATAAAAATAAGGAAGAAACTGGGTTTATCTTTTCAAAAGGATATTAATGTCTTGAGGAAATATGTATTTTAGTACTAAAATTTCGATGAGGAAAATACCAAGTAATAATGTTAGAGGAAATATATTAGGTATCGAAGAAAATTCATTCATTTATTTAATCTAGGTGTATAAATGAAAACATAGTTTAAACAAGATCATTTATTCTACAAAATAGTTTCCATTTTCCAAAGGAAATTTTCAACAAAAGTAATGTTTATCCATGCCTCTTGAATAAAACTGAGGCTTAGAAACAAAAATAAACGTTCAGTTAAGTTCTCTTCGGTTGAACCAGAACGATATTTTTTTATTTCAAATTTTATAGTCAAAGAATAAAAAGGTGATGTATACGCTGCACAACGGCAGAGAATTCAAGGTGAGCTTATTCGAAAAAATTCCTTGCGATGGTCAATCTCACAGTTGTTTTTCTGCTTAGGAATGCACATGCAGGGGGCTGGCCTCTGTAGAATGTTGCACCTGGTAGTAGAGGATTGACACTCCATCTCGGCTTGAAGGCAGAGAGAAAAAGCATGGCTCAATTGGTTACCCTGAGTTCTTCCATGACGGCTGGGGAAGCTGGTGCCTTCCATTTTTCCTTCATAAACACACGTTTATTTATGACTATCACCTCTTGATTTTTTCTCCCCAAAGGATTAAAGTCCCTCAAAAGCGTATCCTGTCTTTGTCTTTTTCACATTCAATACAAAGGAAAAGAATCTTTCTGACCAAATTAACTATGTTTATTTATGATGTTTGTGGGAACTAAGATGCTTGCCTTCTAGCTTAGTTTTCATGGTTAATACACAAAATATTCGTACTTCATTTGTTTATGGAATAGCGAACTGCTGATCATTATTAGGAGAAAGTTCAGTGGATCCCGCGATAAGAATTATAGCCAGAGAAGTTAAATGTTGTCAGACAGCCTCTTGTGGAGAATGCTAACTTTTTATTACAACGGCATATAAAATTGAGAGTAATGAAACAGTTTGTAAAGTCCTTATATTTTTAAGCTGAATCTTTTTAAGAACTCCGTCTGATATTTCCAAAACCTTGGAAAGCTAAGATCAAGGGTGGTATGTATATTTGTTGAACCACAAGTAAAGGAAATGTTAAAATTTAGGGAAACTTAAAAGAGCGATCACCAAAGGCCAAAGAGAAGCATGTTGTGCAAAGCGTTATGGAGTTCATGGATTCTTAAGAAATCACAAAGATCCAAACTACACGGATCTGGTAGTAAACTATTAAGAGCTTCAATGATTAAGGCTGTTTTATGTCCTTGAAGATGCATTTTTAGAATTGATATCTAGTTTTCTTTCGTGAAAACTTGGGTTATGTCATTGAGGAGTAGGGTGTGGTTTCCAACATAACATTGCACCAATGGAGGTAAGATACCATAAAAAGTGGGATAGACCATGATAAGAAACTCTATATACAATTTCTTGTATGGAAAGATAAATTGTTCAAACTAGAAAAGCGTGATCTTAAAAGCACTTCTAATGTAAATATTTTTCAGTATATTTGTTCCTATTTTCTTTAAAGTTTCAAAATACGTTGTATTACGTGAATATACACATGTTACTGTCTCAATATCCTTAGAAAATCAAAAGAAATCGAACGAGAAATATCATCTTACGGGAAGATTACACATATAAACACCAAATATAAAACTAAGAAAATCTCTAAAAATACTGAGGTCGTGCAAAACTGTAGGAATATTTTAAATAAGCGGCAAAAATAAATGTAAAAACATGAAAAATGCATATACAAAGACTTAAATTACGTATTGTAATACAGGATCACCCACACTACCCCTTAGGACACCAACCTATCTCTATACCTCTTTATTTCATTTCTTGTCAATACCTTCCCAATTCTTTCTCTTACTATCCAAAGAGGTTCTGGCTGCTCGGGGCACTTTCTTCCTCTTACCATAGACTAGCTAGCTGTTTTGCAGGATCCACTGCGTGGCTGCTGGTTAGAAGAGGTATTACGTACGGGGTTTTCTGGGTTTTCGAGTATGTTCATATAGTAGATAGCTACGCGGGAACAATCCTTTATGGTTTAAAGGTCTCAGTACGTCTGGTTTGGTTCTCAAGGCCCATCTTAGCGAATCTGAAAGCCAAATCTGTGTATATGATGGTAAAAAAGGTGTTTCTGATTCTAGGGAGACCTTTCTTTAATGTCCAAGCTATTGGACGCTAACACTTTCTACTTCCTATCCGTCTCTTTTTAACTTACACACATATAATCATGGCTAAAACAAAAGGAAATTGAGGTATTTGTTCAAAAGCGAACGGAGAACAGCGTCAAACGTGACGGGGAGGGAGTGAATCGAGGCACCTCTTCAGCCAGTAGAGGTGCTCTCTCTTCACTATCTCGATGTGGTAAAGAGGTTTTCCCTATATCATCCTTAGATCTATCTTCGGAAGATGAAGCGGCCTCCCCTATTCTTCCTTGGGAACGGGGCCCAGCTCGTGTATCCCAGCAGAGAGGGGTTTTCTCTCTCCTATTACTCTGGAAGAGGGAGTTTTCACATCACATCGCCCTTAACAGACGCTAAATAGGTTCGTAATCTTGATGAGGGCAGGCCTGCCTGTTCCCACTTCATCCCAATTCCAATCGGCATGTTGGCTCCGACGAAGAAATTCTCTTAAGTATGTCACAGTCCTATTGATTCCCCAGGCCACATCCTCTAAAACCCAGGCGGGATGGCTATATGCAGGCTATCCTAAGTTGACTTTGACTTGGAGATGCCCCTGCCCAAGGTGGCAGGTGTTTTTTACAAAAACGAATAATGACTCAGCGGGAGATACCCCTGAACCTAAGTAAGCTTCCTAGACAAGATACTCCTGGGCATCAAGCCCCCCTGCGAACTCAGGTGTAGAGTAGAGAGGAGAAACCCTCTCCCTTTGATGGAACCAAAAAAAAAGCTAGATCCTTCTCCATATCGGGGAAGAAAAAGTGTGAAACTGTATCGTCGGGTTTTAGGGCCATTTCTGAAAGGGAGCGGATGAGGGGCAGAGTAAATTCACTTCTATCTTGTCCCAGAATATACAGAAGAAAAAGAATAACAAATGTTTTTATCTTATCGACGGGTGGCCCTGGAGACTGAAGGGTGTTCCGCCGAGTCGGCAGGAGACCAAGACAAGGAACGCACGTCTGGTCTTAGGTTAAGAGGTTAAATCCCAAAAGACTCTGTTCAAAAGTATGCTGTGTGGATCCTTGTGGACACCGTGACCTCTCATTGAGAAGTCACTCAGCGTTTTCCAGCCTGCCAACTCCAAAGCATTTCCTCGTGAACATTCAGTGGACGACAGCATACTGTTCAAAGGAGATGTGAACCTTCTAATGAATACAGCTGACCAGGCAGAGGTGGCCTTTCTTAGTACCCTCCGGAAAATTGATGACTGGCCTGTGCAGGTAATACCGCGCTCTACTATGAATTTGGTGAAATGTGTAGTTTCCGCGAGGAAACATATAGACTGATGCATAGAAAACATCACAGGAATTATGAGGGACTAAGGAACCGCAAAGGTAGATACTACGATGAAGAGACAGTGGGAGAATGCTCAAGAACCGCAACCTAAACTCTTCGTCACGTTTAAACGTGACAGGTTCCATAAGTTGATGCTTAAGGTGGGTATGCTGATGCGTCTATGACAGGTGTCTCGATCGCATTGTTACCTCTTTCAAGATATTGTTTATATATTAATTGCTTATGCAGACAAGGCAAGACTGGTCCTCACTAAATCTGTGTATTCCGGGCAAGGGTCTTACATGATAAATCTGTGATCTAAGCCCAAATGCTTGAATTTAGGCGAGCCACATCCTGCTTCCTCGAAGCAATACATCTTGTATATTTTAGGGAAAGATATCTAAGTTGCTCAAGTTAGGGACCTAATCTCTTTATAAGAGACTGAGGAATTGGCCTTGCTGCAATACATGTGACGCAGAAGTTCCAACTCCCTACGTTTCTCATATGAAGAAAAAACTCTCTGTTCCTGTCCCTAACTGACCCACGATTACCGTTGCAGCCGCACTCATTCGAAACCCATTGGCAAGTTCTACCTTCCATATGCGCCATCCTAGTAGAACTGGCGATTTCATGGCCTCTTTGCCCGCCCAGGCTATATAAAGAAATGACTTTCCTTCCACTTGACTCTTTTTCTTATTGCAAAGCTGCCACGCACCTAAATTGAATCGTAAGACATCGATGAGTTGAACTCCAGGAGATTGCATGCAAGAACATCCCCTGGGCATTCAAGCACTATGTAAGGCTAGATTGGACACCTAGGAGCCTGAGTACAAGGGACTTCCGATCCCTAGGCCGCCCAGCTCGCAATATGATTCGAGGCAGTTAGAGGAGAAGACATTCCAGCGATTCCAACCTGCTACATTAAGCAGTCGAAGGACAAAGCACCAACGTTATCTTAGGTGGGTAAAAGCCACTGAAGGTCTATCCTCCGGGAGGCTACAAACATCCACACAAATATTTTATGGCACATCCTTCGAGTTAAACCTGAATGACGCTCCTTCAAAAAACTAGCCCCTGTTTCTTTGCTAATTCATAGGAGGTGCGAAAGAAGGTCTCTTTCTTCTGTCTTGTTTCTCTTTAGTTTTTCATCTCTAGCAGACCATCTTTGGCACCTACCACAGTCCACTCTCCCGAAGTATAAGAGTTTTGAAAACCTCACCAGGGTTTTATTCGATCTTGAGAATGCCTATGATATGGCATCGCAATGCGATATCAAAGAAACCTCTGCATTGTAGGGGCTGGGGGACTACTCCCTATTTTCATAGCTGAGTTCTTGCAAAATCGTCGATTCCGCTTAAGTAGGTGTAGAGCTCTGTCTATTTCAAAAGCACAGGATAAGGGTCTCTGGCAGGGTAGTGCCATCACTGTCTCACTCTTTTCCTTGAGCAATAACGGTATCATCTCGGTGTGTAAAATTATGTTATCGCTACGTTGTCCTTAGAAGACTCCAACAGGCATTGATCTGCCAATCTTGGTATGCTATAAAGCACGACTTTCGATTTTATGTGCCAGAAATTAAAGTAATGCGGCTTGACGTAGTTCCAGACATTTCCTAAATGAGGCTCTCCTTGGTGTAATAGTGTCGCTCTGTTTACTTTGTCTGGTGTTCAACTGGTGCTACTCTTGTGATACCCATAACCGCAGCCTTATAGTTTCTAGTATCTGCACTATGGTCATTATTTGCTCCGTGACGCATATCAATTGAGGTAGGGCTACCGCCTTTTTTTCGTTTCTTTTTTTACTGAGAGTTTGATTACGGATGTGAGTTTTACGTTGTCGCAGTCGAGCGTGAATTGCGGATGATAACTCTATTCAGTACACCATGCTTCATTTTGAGACCGGTACCTTCAGTAATTCCTTTATTATGAGCCTGCTCTTTGATGTTAGATAGATTCTATTCACTCAGCACTGTATACAGTGCATAATAATAATAGGCATTTATAAAGCGCCCTTCAGGGCTGTTAGCCCTCCAAGAGTGCAGGTTGTGTAGAGAGTGTAGAGAAAGTTTACAGGGGAGAAAAGGCAATTCTGAAGAGATCATTCTTTAGGAGACGTTTAAAAGTACCAAGGGAGGGAGAGAATCGCACTTCGGCAAGAAGAGCATTCCAGAGTCTCGGAGCACAAACTGAGAAGGAACAGTCACCCCTCGAGCAGAGGACAGAACGAGGAGTGTTCAGAAGAGGAGCAAGGAGATAAGGTGGAGCCTCGCGGTTTAGGGTCTTGTAGGTGATGAAAGAATTTTATAGTAGGTACGGAAGGGAATAGGTAACCAGTGTAGATCCTGTAACAGAGGCATCGAAGGAGAGAACTGAGGGTGGCAAAGGAGGAGCCAAGCAGCATAGTTTTGAACGAGTTGTAGGGGGCTAAGTGGCAAAGAATGGAGATTCACTAGAAGAGAATTGCAGTAGTCTCAAGTCTCCGTCGATCAAAATGGGATCGAACACGTGAGAAGTTGTGATGAAACCGAGGGAAGTCATACAAATACGATGGATGTGCGGTTTAAACGAGAGTTCCTCATCGAAAATAACACCATGATTACTGATAATATGAGAGAAGGCGACATTAGATTCACCAAGGTTAAGGGAAGGGAAGAGAGCTTTAGATTTCTCCACCATCGAAGCGGTACCAACAAGGAGAACTTCAGTTTTATCGTGGTTAAGTTTGAGAAAGTTGGCAGACAGCTATTTGTTTACGGAGGTGTAGTCGGAGAGGAGCTTGGTAATTGATTGAGAGAAGGACACATGGGATGAGGAAAGGTATATCTGAGTGTCATCAGCATAGAGATGGAAGGACAGGCCCAAATCGTGAAGAAGGGAGCCACGAGTAAGTAAGTGGATGCGAAAGAGGAGGGGACCAAAAAATGAGCCCTGAGGTAGCCAAAAATAAATGGGTACGGGCTCGGAGTAGAGGTTATCGAATGCGACCGACTTAGTGCGGAGGAGAGGTATGAGCGGAATCAATCAAGTGCAGTGCCCGAGAGACCAAGGAAAGTGTGAAGGCGATCAAGGAGGATAGTGTGGTCGATGGTGTCGAAAGCAGAGGAGAGGTCTAGGAGGAGTAGAATGGACGTACAAGCTTTATCGATTGCTCTAGGTGAACCGTCTGAAACATTAAGAAGAGTGATTTCATGGAACAAGAGACGTAGCTTGCCCTAAGCTTTTTGCCTTTAGAGATAAGCGAATCATGCGATAGTCGGTTGTACCTCTTTGCATGTAGTGCCTAGGGCTCTACCCAAGAGGCACCCTACAGCTTAACACTTTTGACTATTTTTCTTTTTGCCTTTTTTTCCAAGGCGTCTAATGAGCTGGAACTATTGCGTTTGAACTATGAGGATCACAAACCTTAGAAAACTAGAGCCCTGTCATTGTACCTAGGCAACTCAAAATCCAAATAAAGTTGCCAGTTTCCACGTCCTGTCTTCCTTTGTTGAAGTGAGTGAGACTCTCCTCAGGGACCACCTCTGTCTTTCGATAGAATTTCTTGGATTACAGCGCTTGATACGGTAGAATACGTCTTGCGCCCACCTCAGAGTCCAAATTGTAATCAATAACAAATTGCAGAGTGCTCTAGAGAGATTAGAACCTACTCCACCCTCCTGGTTCACATAATCCGTGACATCACGTCTGCTCTGAGCCGAAGAGATCTCGAATTTGTCTTCGGCTGAGTTCTGGCACATATTGAGATTTCGAGAGTTTACACGATAATGAGGGTACCAAACAATCCACAAAAAGGGGGCAAACGAATCAGCGTTACGTTCTTGCCCACAGTGACTATGTACCTACCAGAAATCAAGTAAAACCTTCGAGCTACCTGGCAAAGAAGACGGGAGAGGTCCAACAGAAACCTAAAGTTTTGTGTTGCGCACCCATGCACCGCGATTGTTCTCGTGGTCCTATCCCTGCAATGCCTCGTGGGTTTCAGGTTGTCTTCTATCGTCTTCGAATTGGGCACACTTACGGGACGCAATGGTATTTAAGGGGGCGATCTTCTGCACCTTACTGCGACAACTACCTCATCTTCCAGATTATCACACTTTACTTGATCTTAGAGCACTTTATCTCTCTGGGTATCTAGACGCGCATGGTTGCTACCGCCTATTTCTTGCATTTATTTAGTCGGGAAAAGTTCCTTGAAATGTGGAAAAAGTATTTTGAGAATAAATTCTATTGTTTGATGTTTGTACAAACAGTTTAAAAAAAACGAACGAACTTTATTAAACACCCGATTATAAAAATAAATTACACTATTCTTATATTTCGTATGCTTATAAGGGTTACGAATTAACAATGCATCAAATAGGAATTTACAATAGCACCGTGTGTAAAAGAAATAGTAATGAGGTAGCTTTGTTGGTTGAAAATATTCGAGGTTTTATCATTTTAATTGTACAATATTTAATTCATGAACTAAAGAAAGTTACATGAGTCTTTGTTGGTTAAAAATAATGAAGATTTGATCATTTTGCTTGTACAATATTTAATTCATGAAGTAGAGAAAATTACATGAGTCTTTGTTGGTTAAAAATAATGAAGGTTTGTTGTTTGAAAAAAATAAAGATTTTAGCAGTTTGCTTGTACAATATTTAATTCATGAGCTAAAGAAAGTGACAGGAGTCTTTGTTGGTTGCAAATAATGAGGATTTTATTATTTTATTGGACAATATTTAATTGATGAACTAAAGAACGTTACATAATTCTTTGACAAAGACATATTGACATAGCTGAATCCCTTGACCTTGATATTATTTATTTTCTTTTTATCCATCGGTCTCTTTTATTTAGACATCTTTATTACAGTGGCGGCAACAAAAAAAGTGACATGTGACAATTCGGGGAAAATGAAACAGAAAAATGTAACTTACATATTTTATTATGAATATTTCATGAAAGTTAATACTTGGTCATGTTGCCCTTGCACTTGATGACCATTCTGAGTCGATTGGGCATTGATTCAGCGAGGTTTGCGAAGTAGGTGGGGTCGATCGTAACCCAGATCTTCTTCAGTGATTCTATCAGGTCCTTGATGCTGCCGGATGCTGTCTCTTGAACTTTGGATTTCATCAGATTCCAAGCATTCTCAATAGGATTTAGGTCCGGAGAATTACCAGGCCACTCCAAAACACTAATATTATTATCATTGAAGAACCTTTTTACTAACTGGGACCTGTGAGCAGGGGCACCATCATGCATGAAAAATTCACACCGATGAATTTCCCAAAATGGCAGCATGTGCTGCTTCAAAACTTCGAGATAGTTAGTCCCCCTCATGGTTACATTCTTGGGAAGGAAGTACAGACCTCCTCTGCCCTTGTTTCCACTAAAGGCACCCCACACCATCACACTATCAGGGTGCTTCACAGTTTTCACGGTATATTTTGGGTCATACCGAGACACATTGCTGGGACGACGCACGATCTTTGACTCTCCTCTGACCAGCCTAAAGGTGCTCTCATCACTGAACATCACCTTCTTCCAATGGGCAGCTGTCCAATGTTTATAGGTCTTGCAAAAATTGAGTCTTTTCATCTTCATAGCCTTGGTAAGAAGTGGCTTCTTGGCAGCGCGGCAAGCCGGTAGGCCTAAGTCCTTCTGTAAGCGATGACGGATGGTCCTGAGAGCGACGTTCTGGAGAAGGTCTGGGTGTTTTTTCTTGATTGAAGCGGAAGTTACAGAAGGGTCTGACATCACTTCACGCCTTAGGATATTATCAGTCCTTGGAGATGTCTTCCTAGCTGCACCAGTGCCCTCCTTCCTCTTTGGTATGGTACCTGGTGGCAATAACTCAGCTGCCCGTTTTAGGCGATAAATCGTATTTCTTGAGGTTCCTAAATCTGCTGCTACATCAATAAAAGACTTTCCCTGCTCTAATAGGGTCAAGGCACGGCTTTTCTCTGTCATAGAAAGCTTTTTCCGCCCCATTGTATCCACTTGCACAGAAGTTATAGCACGTCAAATGTAGGCACGAATGCAGGAAATCAGCACGCTTGAGCGTTGTACACCAAAACCTCACTGTACGAGCTCAAACGAGACAGTGAGTTCCAATAAAGCGCAGTTCTGTTGTCTTAGCTCAGGAGAGTCATCCACTCGTGGCATAAGCCCCGCCCCTTTTCATTGGCTTGTTGGCAAGTAAAATCGTGAAAGCGATTTTATGTATCGATTTCTATTGCCAATATTCAATGTCACTTTTTTTGTTGCCGCCACTGTAGTATTTCGGGCCATTATTTTTTCTATACGATACATAAATTTTTCCTGATGCGCCAATTAGTATCCATTTTTAACACCATACCGCAAATGGTTAATGAATCAATTATGGGACACTAAAATCCAACCCAATCAAATGCATAGCAGAAAAATAGGGATCAATTATTTTTAGGTAGTGTACCACCGTTTACGGAAAATTCCTAGGTATAATATAGCCAGGGGCAATAATGCGAATGGTTACGTTTGGTAAGTATATTTTTTTTATTGGCAATAATCAATCAATCAGCCTGGCTACATTCTCATTGTCAAATTTTCCTCTGGAAATCTTCCTACTAGAATTTTAATTAATTTCATGTGTTCTATTGTGATTCGTATTCCATTTATTTTGCCAAATATCCCATACATTAGTTATGGGTCGCCGAGATAAATTCCTATCATTATCTTACCCACGCATAAATCTCTCTTCATTATTGAGCTTTTGTATTCTTCTCGCCCTATTAACAACATTAACGGCAGGTGGCACTAAGTGAATGTCCGCATCAAACTCTTTTCCATTCCCCGACCTTCGCTCACCCTCATACTTACAAACATATGGATGCAAGCTATATTATACTTCTCATAATAGAATAAGGGTAGAATGAGAGAGAGAAAGAAAGAGATAAAGACGAAACCAGATGTCGATAACATTAAAGCAACGATTGGAACTCTCTAAGGAGGCATCTGGCAAACTTTGCAATTGAGCATATCTTCCAACTCTCAATGGATGTATCGGGCAACGTGTGTATTTGAGCATATTTCCGAAACACTTACCAAATAATACATTTGCATTTATTTAACTGCTGGATATTGATGGAAAAGCTAAGGAGAGACCTAGAATCACTCGTGGTACATACAACTCAGAGAAGCGATTTCCATGGCACTATCATTTGATCAAGGAACAACTAAAATCCCCTTTATGCAGTGGAGAATAAATTTGGCCATTTGTTATCATACCACTGTACTTCATTCACTTCAGCACTTTTTTATGTTTTAGGTTGTTAAAGCTATTTAAATAAAAATAAATCTCTCGTTGACTTTGTAACTTTTGGATATGGTATTGATTTGTAAAATGGACAAGGAGTACATATATTGTGTCCATGACTAAGTGACGAAGATAAAAAAAAGTAGAAAAAGACAGACATGAATATGTTTATGAAATGAATGATGAATAAAATAAGATAGCTATAAAATAAAAGGTAATTCGTCCATTTAATGGGATCTGATGGTCGGATGTAGGGGCAATCTTAAACACTATGATGTTTTTCATTAATAATGTTTATTTTTCTACACTTTCTAAAACATTCTGCCAACCTCTTCAAACACAGAAAATGTGCCTTCTTCTCGTGTATAATTAATCCAGAGACTTGTAAATAATGTAAGCTCAAGAACTTCGGTTCTCGTTTAATAAATAGTATTTTGATATAACCCTTCCCTCCTCCAACTAATACTTTTGTACTCATATGAGCATTGGTACCAAATTTTTAATAAATTGTAAATCCTTTCAAACTCTATCGATAGAATTAAGTAATTTGTATGCATTAATTGTAAAATCTTTCAAACTCTATCGATATAATTGAGTAAAATAAGTTTTCAATTTGTATGCATAAAAATAGGAATGTAATTTCACTTATTGTTCCGTCTGGTGTGAGAGTAAGAATGGTGTTGTGTGACCTGTACTCTATAGTAGCCCATTAAATGGGACACCATCTCTGCGCAAAAATGAATAAGTTACTAGGTTAGAAACCATCTTTTTTTCTATTGTAATCCAATGAATTTTAAATTAACTTTGCTCCGGTCACAGGAAACTCGTAGGTCCAATAATCTATGCAACTTCTACTTACTTTCAAACGTCCATTTGCGACTTTCTTTTTCTTCCATCGTATCCCTTTAAAGCCCGGTGTTAGTTAAGGCAGGTATTAAATATACTGTTTTTCTTGCTAGTCCCAAATACACCCCTGGAATTACCTACATCCGACTTGGGGGTTTCAATGAATAGATTATAGAGATTAATGATATATTTCCCTCATCCTTTTACAGAAGATGATTAAGATCAAGACTAATGTTAATCTATTAATCATTATTGTATTTCTCAATTGAAGTTTCCAGCTCCATATTCATCATGATGATGTTGTAACATAAAATGATAAGCAAGTCGGTTAAATAAGAATAACTTGGAAAATTAGAAAATTTTAGGAATATATAGGATAAAATATTATTTAGGAAATACTTTTATTTTAGTATAGGTAAATTTGTTAGTCATAAATACACAAGGAATCGCAAAATACATCATTGATTGAAGGTTTAAATCCAAGAATGTAAAGTGATTCTAAATGTCGTAAGCCAAATGTATCTTGAAACTAACAGAAAAATTATCCAAATATCCTCTATTTACCAACTGAATAATCTCGAATGCCAGAGTCTTTGAGGTGTCTTAAACTCGAACCCAAGCGACTGCTTTGCTCAGGTACTGATCTACCTTATTAAGGAAGGCTCAGGTAGCAAAACTAACATATGATGCATTTCATGATGCCCAACTAAATAGATAAACGTGAATTGACCGGTCAGCAAATGGGATTGGTTCTTTGAATTTAAACATGATCTTATTTTTTTCTAATTAGTCTAAACAATAATTATGTGAAGGAATAAAAAAAGGTTTCTTAAAAAAAGCGATTCATTTTACAGTCAATCTAGAGGCTAATTTTACCAAACATATCATGGACCATGGTTAGATTACTAAGAGCAGCGGCCATGTAATATCCAAAGATGTCTTCCCCGAAAAATAGAGAAAAAAGTGGCTTATTTAGATTTATTCCTTTATTTTATTTTTAATCCTTTTTCTCTCCTCTTAAGAATTAATCGATAGAATCAGATAAAAACATTATATGAGCCCTACGTTAAGAAAAAGGATATTCATAGGCCAGAATCCTTTGCAAATTTTCAAAAAGAAACTTAAAATAAAGAACTTTGGCACATTTTTACGAAAACTTAAAGAAACTGGCAGAAGTCAACGGCGTCTTCGAAGTGGTCAATAAAAAATTATTAGAACCCCCGACCCCTAAAGTAAAATTGAAAATGTAAATGAAACAGTTTAAAGTCAAAATTGACACCTGGGAAAAGGTAAAGATGAAAGTAAATTTGCGAAAGAAACACGAATTTCATGTTTATTAAACTTAGCGAATAATTTAAGTAGATCTTGAGTGAAAATATTCATTTAAGAGTTTGAGAGTTACTCCCTCTTTATCGAAGCTTGTCAAAAAAAGATGTCTCCATCGATATAAAAATCTATTGCAAAGATTTCCGTCAAATGAGTCAGAGAAAATAATTGGTTTCCGGATAAGAAACGGTTTTTGGTTAAAACTCGACGAAATACTCAAAATTATCCTGTTCGCGTAGCGTTGAAGACAAAACACAGTCTGACGCAAAACTCCTTTCCGCGGAGAAAAAAAGCCCCCAGATTTGATTATGATTTCCCTTGAAGCTTTACCTTAGAACAAAACTTCTAACATTTTAATTAATCGAGAGGTTAAAATTAATTAAATTCAATTTACTTCTGCAAAATAATTTGGCATCCACATTTTTCAGAGATTGTGGAAAGGGCGTGGATTTTGTCTGCATTTCAGATAAGGACGCATCTCATTTAGCCCAGAAATCTAGCACTTAGCAATAAAAACTGTCTTGGATAATCGTATCAAATGATTAGGCACCATGCAGCCCAGATCTAAACCCCATTATCTACTAGTAATTGAGGTTACCTTAAATTCCACTTTAGTCTGGAAATTAGTGATATCAACAATCTTCTTGTATGATTTCAATCTACATGGTAAAGTATCTCTCAAGCAAAGATCTCAATAGCTATTTAAAAATATAGGGCGAGAAAATGGGGTGCGGTTGGTCATGATATAAACAGATTGAGCAAATCTTTGAAAAATTAGGTATACGTTAAATCCAAGGAACTTTGTTGATGATTGTAAATTAGAAGACAATTAAGGAGAAAAAAATTAAATAAATATAAATGAGCAAAGTTTTTCTGTATATTTTGTGGGCAAGACAATTTTGACTGAATATAGAGGAAACAGTCATATTAACAATTCACATTGCATCATTAAATATTATGTATCATTTTGAAGAGAATTTTTATCTGAATTAAAATATGACATAAATATTTTATATTACTCAATATTAAAACAAATATGATTGATTTAATTTGAATTCAGGGGCGGGGCTTCTTGGTACGAAGTTAATAACCTAATAATATGCATTGGAAATGCGATTTTTCGAGTTGATTAGAATATAGCGGGGTGGGTAAGGGTGCCTCAACCATCAAAAAGGTGGTAAAGATGGCGAAGCCACCTATTTTGAAATAATCATCCTATGGTTGAAATTCAAATGCCGTTGTCAGACGTTGTTAGGTTCTCTAATGTTCATTGTTTTTATTCAGTGCTCCGCTGTTTCGGGAGAGAGCTGGAAATGGGTCATTGAATTTACTTGAAAGGGGTGACTGGGCATTCCAAAGTTACCCAACTTTTGTCATTACATGGATTGATAAGGATTATATATTGAATCAATATTTAAAAAGAAAAGAATTATCTTCCATTTCTTTCTTTTATAGGTATCTAATTTCAATAGTATTTGAGAAACAACATCTCGAATTTAACTCTATTTTGGGTAGAGGTACGGGACTTTGAATAAAAGTATAATGGATACGTGCATAGGTATAGGCAACGTCAAACGCGATTTAAAGTAGGGCCCTGTTTGTGTATTCGCTATGTTTGAATCCGGTTTTCGTACTTATGCATTTTGCGGTAATTAATTTTCCTCCTTTAGTTACTTTGGATTCTGCGAATACGTGTTGTCTGGCGTCGGTTTTCTCTTCTTTCAATTATAAGTAGAATAAACTTTGCATTGACTGTAAATAAACCAATACAAAGACTGAAGCCAATCCGCCAAAATTTGCAAAAAGCAAGACGTACTCTTGGTATTCACGCTTGGAACTCCAATGCTAAAATCTCTTGAGTGTTTAAATGTCGATCTGAAGACGGTGCAGAGGATCCGAAAAGAGTTGCTAAATCATCCTCTGATTACAATGGTACAAGGCGCTTCTGAAATCTCAATTTAATTATTGTGATAAGAACCCCCGAATTTGTCGCATAGATTGACTACAATTGTCAAAGATTCCAGCAAGTCAACGAAGTCTATAACTAAAAGCAAGTGTGCGTCATAGTTTCTCATCAGGTAGCTACTGCATGAAGCCATCTACTCCTACTTGTACAAGGGAATAAATATTCAGCTTCTGTCCCTGAAGATGCAGGGCAAGTAGAAGAAACCTGCTCCGAAGCTTGCAAACTATCTAAAGTATCCTCTCAAGCCTAGCATGTATTAGTTCTCAGGCGAGAAGAATATCTGCCAGGACCAGATACAATCTCAAACCAATCGTTGGCTTGTTGCGTCCTACAAAGACGTACCTAGACTTATGATGACCAAGTTCGCGTCCAAATCATGGCCAATGGAGGGAGAAGAGAGTCGCAATGTCCACGCCATACAGCCGTTTGTCTTCCCGAAGGGTCTCAGACTCAATACGGAGGGGGCGACATCATTTACATCGAGGAGTTTGTGTGCTCTGGATAGAAAAGGTAGCCTCTGGAATGTGGTGCATGTAGCGGCAGGGTTCAAGTGCCATTCTTGGATGTCAGACAATTTCTTTAATCGCATCACTCCGAACATCTGGCCTTCCAACTTCCAAGACTGCAACCCCCTGGAACCCTGGACCCTTGGACTATTACGTGTGGAGCGTGGTTGAGAGAGATACCAACAACTCCCCCTGGACCACCAAAGTAGAGCGTAGGTACAGGATCAACATAGTTTTCACCCAGTTAAAAATGGAGACCATGAAAAAATCCTGTAGCTGGTGCCGACGACGTCTTGAGGCTGACGTTGAGGCCGAGGGCAAATTTATTGAATAAAATAAATACTACAATCCTTTAAGTGTTTAGCATGTAACTTGGGTAAATATATATGCATAAATTTACTGTGTTATATTCATTTATATTGAAGTTAGGCAACAAATTACACACTACATCCTGCATCGTAGCCAGAACATTTTGTTAATTGCATAGTATATTTAAATTATTTAAATAAAATATTGTTCTCTATGTGAGTCGATATTATACGAGTGCAAAGCACAGGCAACAAGGATAGTTTTTGTATTTTAATGATTGCTTTTACATTTTTCCATATAAACAGACAATTTGGAAGTTTTTAAATGTTGTCGAAACAATTCTAGAGTAAACTAGAGTGTTCGAGAATGATAAAATAGATGTTAATTTACATGTGAGAGTAGTCATTCATTTTACGACTTTGCCGAAGAAACATTTCCATTAGCGCAATGTTGAAGAGCTCTGAGCATTCAGAATCTGCAAAAAAAATTTATTCCATTGTGGAAACTTTAATTTTTTTCTATAACGAACATTGTTGATAGGTATATATCTAATGGCATCCAACTAAGTCATTCACCAAAGAAACAGCCCAAGAGAGTTTGCTTTATGGCGAAGACAGTCAGAAACAATCCAAAGACTTCATCAAATGAGTTGCACGCACATTTGGCAGCACACAACGTAGATTTAAAAGCTTCAATAGTACAATGTTATTCACACCGGGAATAATTTAATAAATGTGTCCCTAGAAGGAAGCCTCTGTTGAAGAGAGTTCAGAATGAGGGCAATTTGGCGTTTGCTAAAAAGCGTCTGGAAGATAACCAAGCTGAATTAGATAAAATCCTATGATCAGATTAGACAAAAATAGATCTGTTTGGTAGAAGCCACGAACGGCAAGTTTGGCGGTGATCTTGCGAAGCCATTATAAAACATAGATATGGTTCGATTATCTTGTGAGGATGTTTCGCTGCTGCTGACACTGGCGCATTAAAAGCGGTAGACAAGACCATTAATTGTGAAAAATATCAAGGCATACTTGAAAAAAATTGGAAGTAATCAGCAAGGAAACTTGGGACTTGGAATGCATCTCACCTTTCAACATACTAGCAAATCTACTCAGAATTATCCAGCAAAACACCACATTACAATAATTAATTACCCTTCTCAAAGCCCAAATTTGAACCTTATTACATTGTGTAATTGTAAAAGTTGGCTGAAGAAGAGTGGAATAATATCTCTTTTGAACCATGCAAGAATCTTGTATATTTCTAAGATATTAATTTCATGTTGCAATTATTCATGTTTTTTCCCTTTTCCGTTAAATAAAGCTTCGTCACCTCATATCCAATTTTATTTTAGCATTTTGTTTTGATCTGTAGTAACAATGGAGTAGGACTCTTAACTTGCATTATGCAAGTAAAGTTTAAAAAAAAATATTTTAAAAATAAAAATCATGTAGGTACTGCCTACATAACTTTACACATCAATTATATATAAATATATATATCAAACATGTGTTATAAATGAAATCAGAGCAGGAAGAGGATAGTGAGATAGATGCTGAGTTCATTCTTCCTTCGCATAAAAACAAATCCTCTTGCGCCAATGAAAATTATGCAGCTTTATATCATGATAGAATCACCTCCATTCTGTCCAGTTGGTACCACATAAGCAGGGTGAAATGCCTCACGCAACTCTTCGGCTCACAATGGCACCCCAGAAGCGTTATCTTTTTAAAATATTTTACAAATTTTCTTACAAGCTATATTTAAATGGAATTATAGAAATTATATCTAAAATAACTATATAATAGTTGTTACTACATACCTAATAATTACTTTCATATGACTAGGTTATTTTAAACCATTGTTCATGTGTCTAATATTTGTGATCTTTGTCCAACCTAAGACGTTTTGTTTCGTTCACATTGGATATCCATGTATTCTTTCTTGCCTTGGATCCTTTCAGCTCTTGATTTTTATGTCTAACTGTTATGGATTATTTTTGTGAAGTTGAAGAGTTATTTAACTCCATGGCAAGTTCAGATGATGCTTTTCTGCTATTCTCTAGTAAATCTCGATAAATAGATGTAATCTCTAGATGTTGCAAGAAGAGTTCTGCAACTTATCTTCCATGATACAAAGCTCTTAATATCGTTGTATATTGGTATGGACAGCATAACTTGGACATTTACTCTTAATATCGTTGCATATTGGTTTAGACAGCATATTTTGGACTTTTAGCAAAGAGTAATTCTCTAATCCTTGGCAATGGAGAAGTTGAATTTGTGCTCTAGTTAGTGAATCAGTAACTTTTGTATTTTTTATTTAATCATAAATACTTTGATGAATCCAGGTTTAGTAGAAAGTTCCAACGTTTCTCCTTGAAGCATGTTTCTAAAAAGATTTTGTCTTAATTACTTAACACCATAGATATATTGGTTTTAATTCAAAACTAAATTAAATACATTACTAATCGTTTAGTAACTTATCGTACAATAACATAGGCTAGCCTGAACATAAACAAAAAATACAGTATATTGTTTTGTTGTGATAAAACTACATATAGCACGAAGTTTTAACTTGTTTAATTCATTCAACTTTGAATTTATCAAGCTTTTACTGGCCGTCCTATTTATGTGTGTGCGTGTGTTTTCCTGTGCAGTCTATGTTATACGATGTTTCAAAAGTAACAGCGAGCGGAGACTGCATGTAAACAGATTTACTCTAAAGACGCAGAAAAATTTGACCATGGAATGCAGCCTAACTATTTAAACGTCTCTAGTTTTCACTTCCATCCTTGTATCAGGATCACGAGAGAAGGCTTTTTCTGCATATAAATTTATCTAACAATCTATTTCACTCCCATTTGCTCAATATTATCGAATTTGTGAGGAACTGAAATCGAGTGAGTTAATAATTTGATATATGATCCTTACTACCCTAATATATACCACATACAGAACAAACAAAATCTATTTTCTGGGATCTGTTTCCCTTGAAATTATGTGTTTTTCCCGTTTAATGAATAGTTACTTTTGCCTCATCGGGATAACTCGACATCTCGATGTCAAAAATACAATGCCGTATCTACCGAGTCTAGCAAAATTTCTACATATGAAAAGGACTAATGGCAGGGAGATTAGTGCTGGATAAAAAGAAATATCAACTCAATCATAACTTTATTATTATTATTTGTTTAACAATGTTGGCAACAAACTCATGTGCAAATCTTCCATATGATTTGAGATTTGGGGCTGATTTATTCTTATGTATTTCTGTATGATAGTAAATATTTTATTTCTTTATAATTTTTATTGGTTTTTTTGCTCAACATAATTTATGAATATGAAGGAAAATAAATAATAAATAAATCCTTTATTAGCACTTTTATCTCTCTAACCAGCCGTCTTTTGATCGTTTCTAAGAAACATATGACAAGATTATTAGTTATATTTTTTGTAATAATAATACAAATATGGTTAAAATAAGGGCAATATGGCAGCCGTTACTTTTTTATTTTCTTGGGCAGAAGTCTATAAGCCTGGCTTGTCTTCATCCTCTGACGTGAGTTTAGCGGATACTGTACAAAAGCTAATTTGGTAGATATTATTAGCTATAGTGTTGCCCATTTCTTTTTATATATAAAATTTATTTAGGTGTATTCATCTACAGTGTATTTTTGTGTAAAAATACATATATGGAGAAAAAAATATGTAGCATGTTCAAGCATTTGGCACCCACCAATTTTGTGGTTCGTTAGCTTTCTTTCTTCTAATTATTTAACCGCGCTCTAAAGTTGTTCCAGGATTATATTACAGGAAAGAGTAAATTATTTTTAGCCGTTTCTGGAGTTTTATGACCCCTCTGACAAGGAGGATAAACGTGAATGAGTTCTGGGATTTATCTGGCTGGATATCAACTCCAGAAGCAAATATGGATGAAAAGTTCTCCTTTTGGGGGGGATCAGATTTGGCGATCGTCTGCCCTTCGTTTAGAAGATCACCCAAGATTCCGCATAATACAAAGAGTTTCCATATGCTGGACCCATATATTTGGTGGTGGTGTCCGAGGTACGTGATTGCTTGTACCCGATTACACCCGGCTATCGATTGCGCTGGTAAACGCATGGAACACCACCAGAATGCTTATAGATCGTTCGTAGCAGTCTATTTTAATGATATTTTAGTAATATTATTTGTTTATAGGAATGTCCTTAGGGTAGCATTTTCTCTCTCCAATGATGTCAGCATGACTGAAGTCTTATTAGATCTTGTTTATCTTTAAAATAAACTTCAAATAACCATTAGAAAAGCGTCTTACTGAGGAGAAGAGTTCAAGAGATTAAGATTTTAGAAATTGTTTCTGTTTTGGATCTGTAAATAAGTTTATTTCAAGTAGTGAATCAGATCCTCAACATCATTACTGTTAATCTCACAAATGAAGTGCAAGAATACAACCTACCCGATTATGTGAACATTGTTCGAAAATAATTTTTAAAAAACAATTATTTGAAAAAACATTTATTAGAATGGAAATTTATTGAATAAAGATTATTCGTAAGGACAATCATACGAATTGATGATTATTCGAACTTCAAAATTATTTATTTAAAAAAATGTAATAATTAAAAATCAAGTACAAAAATGATAATTATTCCAAATACACATATTTTTATTAAAAAAAAAACAATGTAATGATTAAAACAACAACTCTTCCTTATAAAGTTTATTTATATGCTACTGTACGCAAATACTCAACTACTGAATTTCTTTAGTCTTTCATCTGCGTCGCGGTATTTATTGGCGCTCTTGATATTTTAGCAACCTTTTCTTACTTTTGCAATATGAATTTCTTGCAACTCCTGTTCTCTTTTAAGAGGTCTAATAATTTCAATATTGTGTATTATGGCATGCACTTGCCGTAATAAAGCTTTATGACATCCTTCAATGGCATTATTAGTTCTTGGTAAACCATCATTAACTCTTTCAAAGTAAGACCACTTACGTATCTCGAACATAGGGTTTCGTCTATGACCGCTTTAAGGACGACGAATCCATACATCTTCAAAATAATCCAGAATAGGATTCACTATTGTAGGATATATATTTTAATCTAATAAAATCTCAAATTATTCAGTCACTTTTTAAAGGAGAAAAAAGGTTAGTGCGAGCAGCATTCCAATGCTTAAAGCAAACTTAGAATCGGTATCATAATTCACCCTAAGGTCACAACCGTAAGTGTTTCCATACAAGCAGTGACCTCAGTAAAAAGGGCATCCGATAACTTATCTGTTACTAGCGCTTCTTTATTTCAAATAATTAGCACTTCGAACAATTGTCTAGTCAAATAATTTTCTTTCGAAAAATTTTCCATTCGAATATAATTGTTTTCGAACAATTGTCTAGTCAAATAATTTTCTTTCGAAAAATTTCCCATTCGAATATAATTGTTTTCAAACAATTGTCTAATCAAATAATTTTCTTTCGAAAAATTTCCCATTCGAATATAATTGTTTTCGAACAATTGTCTAATCAAATAATTTTCTTTCGAAAAATTTCCCATTCGAATATAATTGTTTTCGAACAATTGTCTAATCAAATAATTTTCTTTCGAAAAATTTCCCATTCGAATATAATTGTTTTCGAACAATTGTCTAATCAAATAATTTTCTTTCGAAAAATTTCCCATTCGAATATAATTGTTTTCGAACAATTTTCACGATCAATTTACACGATACGTAAACTACCCAGTTAAAAATAACAGAAACACTTTTTGAACAAAGTTATAATATATATATATCAAAGGGGCAATACTAGTACAATTTTGGCTTTTAAAAATGCTATTAAAAATTTAGGCAGAAGAACTGCATAAAATATTTTGCGAGACACCTGGTCCACTTAATTTTGCGAAAGACACTATAAATGCTTACCTCATTTCTTACCTTTTAAATTTAACTAATTCTATGTTACCTTCAATCAAGTAACAAACAGACGACCCGATAGTGACAAATGATGTATGTTTCTCGAAATAACTTCCTCAAGAATTTGTGAGCAGATTCTGGTAAATCAATTATTTCCGAAGTTTTGGATCGACCATTATTATTTATGTTTTTACTAAAATTCTCAAGGAATCGGAATGAAAAAATTTTATACTAATTCTGCTATGATATAATAACAGTACTAACAACAAGACATGCACGCCATCAATCAGATAAATTTACTTTAATATATTAAGGAAGAAAGTAATTTATTTATAATGTCACCTTTTGCTAAAATTAAAGAAAATACTACAACGCGTTATTGAATTATTCCCCCTAAAAGCTAGCTGCCAATCTATTTTTTACATCTCAACTAAGATTGCTAGTTTTGTAATTAGATGTTGAGTGGCTTTGAGCGATGTATCAACATATATTCTGAAAGCTATTCCTTATTTTATTAAAGATGCACTTCAATCACTTAAACCAAGATTAGGTGATGTTGGTGAGGTCAAACTTACTGACCCATACTTAGTTTCAAGAAAAAAGATGACTGACGATTATTTATTCATATCTCTTGAAATAATTAAAGGGTAGAGGAAACCAATCTTCTTTTTGCTACTGTAAAAATGCATGAATAGAACATTACTAGGTAAAGAGTTCCAAAATAATTATACTCGACAAACGTTTGTAATGATATATTTATGGGGATACTTTGATAATTATAAGTTCAACCTAAGAAATGTCCATTGTCATAGGCGTCACCACTGAAAAGAAAGAAATACTGAGTCAAATATTTTCTTCTGTAAAATCTAAGATAAAGTGGACCTTGCAACGAGTGAAAGCTAGTACTCGCTGATGTCCACCTGATGTTTTCCATACTATCTAAGAACCTGTTGACATTCATTCTTGCTTTTTATGTAGCCAATGTATTTACAATGAAACAAAGCAAAAATCTAAGCCTTCTTTTAGACCGGCAAAACAGCTAACTAGAATTTATTAAAGGTTTGGTTGCCTTTTAACTCATGAAGCCATCATGACCTAAATCAACAAGGAAATTGCCTGCGGGACACGGAACAGAATTCATTGAAAAAAGGCAAGGCATCAGTCATCTTTGAATCAATCAAATTCTTGCCCCCAAAATAGAACACAAGGATATGGCAAAAAAATGGTAACAAATAAAAGAAATCAATACCAGATTTAAAAATAAAATAAAATTATAAGTAAAAAGGTGAGTCATGTGTTTGCATTTTGAGTTGTGTGAAAGTTGTTTGGTTAACGTTTCGAAGAATCATTAAACGTGTCTAGTGTTATAAGCAGTAGAGCACAATTTATCTTATCGCTTGCATCGATAGATCAGGAAAAATCACTATAAATAATGTTAGGTTTATTTGTCATTAGTACTTTGTTTATATCTCTTTGATACTACTATTATATTTAAATACAAATACAAATAAAAAAATAGCGCACATTGAAAACGAAGCTCAGGAAAAAACACAAACTTTGTTTTCGTAACAAATCTAGATTTATTGTAGGCTAATCATTATTTAGTTTCAACAATATTCTATGTGATGGAGACCACATGTACAAGTATAAAGAAACTAATTTAGTTTCACAATATTTTATGTGATAAAGACCCCATGTACGATGTCCCAAGAGTTAAGATATATAGAAAAAAATCAGGCACCAATAGATCTTTAATAATTACTATCTATACGTAAAAATATACTGAATCATAAATATACGGATATCGTAGGGCGTAATTTAAAACTACAATGACAAATTTGCTAACAAAGGAAACTTGTTCCTATGGTCGAACTTATTGGCTACATATTTATACCAACTTGTGAAACACTATATATTCTTGGGTGCTGGAATTAATATTCAATGGCGACTTTGCCTGTACTATAAAAGTATTGAAGATAAGGAATTTCAAAATGTGTCAGGCATATATGTAGGTTTATAAGGCAGGCCAAGTAGCCTCCTATGGATAATTACCTATTTACCTTTCATGCATTTTAAACCACTGTATCTAAGCTCCAATTTATACTTAGACCTCTTTAAAAAAATATACAGCTAAACTTCCTTTCTTGGTGTACCGTCTTTAAAAAATAAATCATTAAAGCTGCAATTCGGGCCAATCGTCTTTTCTTCTAACTCTAGTAAATTAAATCCGGTTGAGAGAATGGAATCTGCCTCACAATATCAAACCATGAATGGAGCTCATTTGGGAGATTGAGTTTCATTGGATTCTTTGAGTTTTCATTAAAAATCGAAATTAATTCCATTTATTTTCTGTTCTTTCTCAAGCATTTGAGGATAGAATTTTTCGTTGTAGTTGTATTTGGTAAATTTAATTGAGTTGATTTAAGATGATTTCATTCTAATTAATTAGTCCGATTAGTTTTGGCTTAAGAGAATTGATATCAGTCGGTTTTTATTTATTCGTGGAGATTGAGTTTCATTGTATTCTTTGAATTTTCTTTAAAAGTAATGGATTCCATTTATTTTCTGTTCTTTCCCAAGCATTTGAAGATAACTTTTCGTTGTAGTTTTATTTGGTAGATTTAAGTGAGTTGATTTGAGTCGATTTCATTCTAATTAAGAAGTCCGATAAGTTTTTGGCTTTAAAGAATGGAAATCAGTCGGTTTTATTTATTGCTGGACTCTAACAAAATCCTGTCTTCTCGATTTCGTAGGCGGATTTAAGTTTGGTGCCTACCTAAATCCACAGACATTTTGTAAAGTTTATCCATAATATCCATCTTTATGCACATTCACTGCTTCTTGGGTGGTTGAGTAGCTATTTTTCTTTTATTTTTTGGACGATTTGGCTGCAACCTTTTTATCCTCTGTAGATTTTTGCCCTCTTTGTATTCGTTTTTGTTATTTTATTTATTTTTTTTTGTTCCTTTTTATTAGATTTGCTTTAGTTTTTAAATTGATATATGCAGATATAAGTTGTATTTACATCTCAAACTATGCTTTATTTTCCAAGTTTTTGTAAATTATAGTTTCTCTTCCCTGTCAATTTAACATTAAGTACTATCGTTTCTCTGCTCCATTTTTTACAGATATATTATATTAGGTTGAGGAAAAAGTTCTTGTGTTTTTTTTAATGTTGTGTTGGTTTAAGTTTTGTTGATGTGATTTGTGCACATATAAGGAAACAATAATAAATAATCAGAGCAAAATTTGCAAAGGTTAGACTACGTCTCTTAACAGCGTAGACTATTAGGCCTTTGCTTATGCTACGTCTTGAAGCTGAGTAATAAGTCATTGTGGTTTATTTAAAAGTTGTTTTAATTTAATTTTTGTTCTGTACCCTCAAAATGGGATGTCAAGTTGAAAAAGAGGCGCATTTTCGCCACTTGTTGTTATTCATTTTTAATCGAGACGGGAACAATGAAAACGCGGCCAAAGCTCGTCTCGATATTTCTGCTGTGTACGGAGAGAATGCTTTATCAGAAAGGACAGCTAAATGGTGGTATTCACGTTTCAAAAACGGTCATTTAAATCTTAATGACGAAGAACGTTCTGATCGCCCCATTAAGTTGGATGAAGATCGATTGAACGACCTTCTTCGTGAAATTCCTCGTCATTCTACTACAGAATTGGCTGTACAATTGGCGTTTGATCAGAAAATTGTAGTGAATCTCCTTCATTCGATGGGGAAAGTTCAAAAACTCGGTGCACGGGTTCTGCACGCTTTGAGCGAAAGCAACAAACTTCAACGCTCCACGATTGCAGCAGGCTTGCTTGCTCGCCACAAGGCTACTCGTGGATATATTGACAGATTTCTTCACCGCATGATCACTGGCGACAAAAAGTGGTGTATTTATGTCAACATGAACCATCGAAAACAATGGCTTAGCCCCAATAAAAACCACTTCCGCGATTAAAGCAAGGACTTTATCCATGAAAGACGATGCTGTGTGTGTGTGGGTGGATTGTGAAGGCATCATTCTTTATGAGCTCCTTGCGAACAACGAGATTGTCAATGCAGAACTCTACGTTCAACAAATGTATCGACTCGCTGAAGGTATTCGCGACTAGCGACCTCATCGACGTTATGGATTCCTTCTGCAACACAACAATGCTCGTCCTCACATTGCCAATATTACAGAAGACGCCATTTAAACGCTTATTTGGGAAATTCTGCCACATCCTCCATATTCGCCAGACTTGGCTCCATCGGATTTCCATATGTTCCGATCGCTGTCGAACAATTTGCGCGACGTTTCGTTCAATACTGATGTGGAATTAAGAAGCTGGTTAGACGAATTCTTCGAGTTGAAAATCCACAGATTCTTTTTGCAGAGGCATCTAAAAACTAGTTGAACGTTGAGAAGAAGTCGTAAATAACAACGGAGAATACATTATTGACTAAATTGCATATTGTTAAAAATTAAAAACTAAGTTTTTCTAAAATTGTTATGGGTAATAAATAAATTTGATAAAACCGTAAGAACTTATTCCACAACACATTATAATATTAAGCTGTTTTTCTTTATCTCCCTTACTTAGAACTTCATTATTATTCCTGCTTTTTTAAATTCAAATATTCTTCAGCATTTACCATAGCTTTTTTCTCTGTTAACTAAAATAACACCTTCACTTAAGCTAGTTACTTTTCTAAACTAAAATTAATGCTGAGGATTTCACTTATATCCTATCACAATGCAGGTAAGAGTGTTGAATTTAATACAAAAGAAGAGAAGGTATAATTTTAGGTCACATTGATCGGCTAATAAAATCTTCAAGGCGTAAAATAGTGTACAAGATTTGCATTGGAGATTAGGAACTTAACGAAAACATTGTACGGTGAGTGTAGCCTATCGAGGGGTGTAATTTGTTGAACCAACATCTCTCTACATCTCTTAAACTTTTAAAGGCTTTTTAAGGTAGCCATTCATTAACTCACTCACTCTACGCTGTTCTTCAATTTATGAATGACTGTTTTTTCCGAATGAAAATAAATTGCTTCTCCAAATATACGTCGTAAAAGATCTGATGGTGGAAATTGTCTGTAATTCGACAGACATTTAAGACCCTAAGTTTTGTGCTGAAATTTTTATTTTCATTGGCATTCACTTTTAGGTTTCAGCTATATGGTCGGTAAATTATGGATTTTGCTCGAGGATTTTCGGTGGCTAAAGTAATAAGTATTCAACTGAAAACTTCATCTGGCACTTAGAATGTTCCTTCTATATGCAACGATGATCATTTGGAAAAGTTTACCATTTAATCATTATTTACCCCTGATTCATCGTATGTAAAACTTGGCCAACTCTCTGCGAAAATTTATTTATACTAATTAGCTGAGAGAAAATATCTACCTCAACCGATGCTACATGTGAATAGTTAAAACAAGTTGCTTCTATGTTCATTTGCACATCCAGCAAGTAGCAGCTGCCTTAGACAATCTTGCCTGTTTTATAGTGATTTCTTTTATTAATAATGCACTTATTTGTATTTAATCCCAATCCTGAATAATTCTTTCCCATTGATTTATGAACGGTCTTAAACTGTATACAGAAGCGCGACTAACAAAGCCAATCTATAGTGTTTCCCAACAATCGACGATGTTATATTGTCTCTCTTGTATACAAAAATGTTAAAAATTTAAGGTGATACATATATGTTTTTATTAAATATTTAAATCATAAAAGAAAATAGAAGGAAACATGTAGGCACCATATTGCGCAAAAACCAATCCTCCTAAACTCGCCTAAAAACTTATAAAATGGTATTTACGATACATAGGGAAAAATTTAGGCTTTATTTAGTTAATTGCCACTTTTTCACGTCGCCATGAAATGAGGAGGTGAGTCATTATTTCACGAACCGCTGCACGGTTGTGTACAGTGAAGTATATGAATGAGCCTTTGTTCACTGCCACGCGAAATTAAGTTCATTTTAATTCTTTATACGTTGGGAATTTGTAACACATTTGTATTTTCTATTTAAGTGTGTCCTCTCTTTTTATCTAACCCTTCTCCTTGTGTTTTCTTCTCTTATTTCCTACCATTTAACACTGAACGGAAGTCTTGTTTCGAGGCATGAAGTACGAGGGAGTCGGGCGATGTGTTTTAGTTATGGATCTATAACTATGTGTGAAGGCATTGAAATCATTCTTTTAATGGATTGTGTGGGACTCCTCCAATGAAAATTCATACAATTTGACCTCATACGCATACAAGGTAATCTATGTTTACTCCATTACACGCAGCTGTAGGCGAGACTCACTGCAATCATGTTGGGCACAAAATGAAGTATTTGTAGTGTAGATGCATGTTTAGTTTGAATGTTATTCATGGACATGTGTTAAAATAATAGCATTATTCTGCTGAACGTTTAATTTCTGTTCCATTAAATGTTAAATTCACCAGTGATTGAAGGGTCAATTCGTCTCACGACCGAACGTTACATTTCCTTTTGATTTTACATAATATTTTCTATTATTGAACGTTAAATTTCAAACCTCGAATCAACGTTAAATTCCAAACTCGATTGAATCATACATTTTTTCTCGGATAAACGATTAATTTTGATCAAAATTGTAAGACAAATCCTCTGATTAATTTACATTAAAATTCCGCATGATTGAACGTTGAATTTCCTCATCAAATTTGTTAAATTCACCTTCGTTGAGATGTAAATTCTCCATTTGCATCTATTCGACGAACTCTGACGTGAGGCCATTCTTCCTGTTTACCGTATTATAAAGCAGCAAGTGGTCTACATAAGAGAACGACACATAACGGCATCCGTGGAATCTTTCAGTTATCACGAAGTGAAATTTTCAAGATATAAGGCCATCTCACTCACTGCAAAGAGGGACCAACAGCTCCGTCCACTCCGCCCCACCTATGTATCAGAAGTCCTCCCCATTCCGGGACGTATTTACAAAAGAGATTTTTTGCACGCTTGTCATTTTAACATGACTGCCTTACCCCCTCCTCCCCTTCCTTGTCCTGTCATGATCTTCCCCGTGGTGTTGACTACAATTGACCCTCGTTAAAATTAAGTCGCTCGCTTTAAAGTGCATAATTGGAGGCTTTGGAGAAAAGAAATTTGAGGTCTAGCCCAGCTGCAAGAACTGGGAAGAGTTCAAGAGAGACAACCATGAACACACCACACAATCTCAATCTCTACCAGGCCAGCCCTAGACAAATAGACAACCACTTAATTATACTCATGTACACCATAAACAGTGAACGCAACATAAACACCACGAAAGACAAAGACATGCATTAAACACTTCACATTCTATATAAAGACACAAAGACCAATTACCCTATACAACAACCACTACAACAGGGGGCCAACGACAACACAGAATTAAATTAATACGTGTCCGCATCCTCCAATGCGTATAGCTAGATCGAAACCACCAGTGGTGCGAGGTGGCCCACATCGCGGATGACCGCGCTACACTGACCTTTCCTTCTTCTAGTGGCGCGTAAAGTGGACGTTAGACACGGACCCACCAAAACCACTTACATACAACAGAACAACCGTACACTCGACGACACTAACGAAATCTTCGATGAATTTAGGTCCTACTAAGAAACGGTGGACACATATAATGCACCCAAACCACACGCACAAGAACACATCCAGGAAGTCCAGGAATGGTGTCGGCTCCACACTTATGAGCTTACCACAACAATTAGAACTTTACAGAGAATACTGGTAAAAAAAAGAAAGCAAAAAGCTCAAACACGCAAAGATCTACAAGCCTATTTTTTTGATAGAACACTTAGGCAAAATACTTGATCGTATGTTCAACGCCAGCTCTGGAATTTTCTGTAAGATACTAACTGGTTACCCCCTGCCAATCTAGCTTCAGGAGAGGCCGCTACACTCAAACTGTTGTTACCATCGTCCATGATATTATACAAAAATCACCACAGCAACGACAAAACAAACAATGTCTATCAGCAAGGACGTGGATTAGGCTTTCGATAAACTGTGGCACGAGGGACTTCGTTGGAAACTAACGAACAACAAGGAGCTCCGTCTCTGCATCTGTAAGCTTCTCTCACACTACCCTATCGACCGGAGGTGTTATATAAATTATAATCAAACTTCATTATACACTATCAAACCACCCGCAACCGTATCCCAGGATAGCTTACTGCACCCACACTCTACATAATATTCACTAGTGACATTCTCACGCCCACCCGAAAACTGAAGGCATACAAACGCACTGTTCTACGCCGACGACGAAACCATGCATGGCTGTCTGCGGCCATGGCCTAAACATAATCGTGAGCCAGGTACAAATGATAATGGGTATCAAGTCAGAATAGGACGATAAATGTCTTATAGCCAGGAATCCTGAGAGAGCAAAAATGACACTACGGCGCACGCGATTACTACATGGTTCTCATACAAATATACATACATAAACCCGACCAAAACCACCCAGCCTCAATAAGGCATACATACAAAACGAAACACTAGGGGCAACTTTTGAAAAGCTCCTAAAATTATACTCACGCCAAAATATCACACAAACAAGCGCCAAAATGATATACAAAAAGCAGCGCATGTTTTATTCCTCCAACCACAAACTACAACTATATAAAACACTATTTCGCCCACTTGAAGGTTGAATTTTCCTATTTATTCATGTTTTTACCCTATCCGTTTTTCAGTCCCCATTTTCGATTTGACTTAGAATGCCTTAGGTGGTTATAAGTGAGCAGGGCGGGGAGAGGGGATTAAATGCTATCATATTGACCAGAATTCCGGTAGAGGTTTACGTTCATTAAGTTTAGTATTCATTTAATTATCGCTAACCTTATCCTTATTAATTATTATTATTATCATGCTACCTGTTTCGTTTGGCTATGACCTACAACCAGATAAGGAAATTAACATAAAAATCACTATGACAATCATTCCTAAGCAGCTGGGAATCAGCGCAGGTGTAAGAAGAACAGTATTACTGCTTTTGGCCCCCACTCCCGAGTGTTTGGGATCATTCGTGGCCCAATGGAAAGCTAAACTCGTTCTACGTCCTCTAGTGACTTACCACAACCATTTCAAACATCACACAAAATGCTCCTATTTAGACAAAAAAAGCATAAAACTCAAAAACACAAACAACTAAAGCCCCATTGATCTGTTAGAGCACAAAGGTAAGATACTTGAGCGTATAATCAACATCCGTGTCTGGAATTTTCTTGGGGAGACAATACCCTGACAGACAATAGCCTAAGAGAGCATTCTGACACCACGCAGCCCTCGACTATCATCAGCCAACAGCTATCCACACATAAGATCACAGCAACGTGGATAAGGCGTTTTTTCAATACGTGACTCTCCACACATCGTCATCCTCACGCGGTCCCAGTCAAACCCAATACCACTACCGCAAACTGCAGATCAACCCGAGTCATCGCTTTCGAAAAATTCGAATCTTTTCCTCTTCTACTTTACGATATTTGTGGCCTAACACAGTGATCTCACGACCGTTCTTTCTATTCATAACTCAAACTCTCCACTCGTTTGATAGTTAAATTTCTTATCCATCGAACACTAAATCCCACATACCTTTTAGTTGGAAGAGAACTTTTCACCTTAATCGAAAAGCAAATTTTCCCTTCGATCGAAACATAAAATCCAACTCGGAGGTGAAATTCCTTCCACAATTGAATTTGAAATTTCCCTCGTTTGAACGTTAAATTCACCCCTTAGCCAAACGTTAATTTCTCTATTAAGTAAAAGTTTAGAATCGTTCCTCGGTTAGCTATATTTTTCCCTGTGATCTCAAACTTAATCTGCCCCGCGATTGAATGTTAAAATCTCCTAGAGTAAACCTTAATCTTCCCTGTGTAATGAACATTGAACATTACCGTAGAATCAATGTTAAATTCTCCCTCCTTCAACGTCAATCATCCCTTTGAAAGTGAAACTTAAAATATAACATTAATTTAACGTTAAATTCACGAGACAGTCTAACGTTAAATTATCTCCGCCGTTGAACGTTAAACCCATATATCGATCTACCCTTAAATTTCCTCATTGCGTAAGTAAACTCAAATTTTGGCGCAATTCCGATATGGTCTATTCTCATATTGGAGTCTGCCTCCTATCTCGGTCACGTGTACTAATTAATACTCGCAGAATTTCGCTCCTTAGGTAAGCTATGCACAATAATACCCTTTTGGAAGTATTTATTTTGTCTGAGATTAGGGTATTTAACGCTTAATATGACCCCTTTAGAACCGCAAACTATATTTGCATTTTAGTCATATGATCATTCCTGATTAGGGCGGATAATTATGCATTGAATGAGTCGCTAAAGGATAATGGATATATGCAAACGCATTTAACGAAGGGTGCATTTTGGCGTCAATTATTGGAGGCAGAGATGGTTAGATGGGGTAAGGTGTCAAAATAATTTTAGCCCTATTTTATTATTTCATTGAGATTTTGTTCGTGTCTATGTAGGTGGTTCTAGGTTATGTAAGTGTATATGAATGCTTCTTGTACGTTAACTACAACTATATAAAACACTATTCCGACCACTTGAAGGTTGCATTTTCCTCTTTATTCATGTTTTTACCCTATCTGTTTGTCAGTCCCCATTTTTGATTTGACTTAGAATGCCTTCGGTGGTTAGAAGTGAGCAGGGCGGGGGGGGGGGGGATTAATGCTATCATATTGACCAGAATCCAGGTAAAAGTTTACGTTCATTGAGGTTAGTATTCATATAATTATCGTAAACCTTATCATTATTAAATATTATTATTATCATGTCACCGGTTTCATTTGGCTATGACTTACAACCAGATAAGGAAATTACCATAAAGACCTCTATGCAATCATTCGCAAGTAGCTGGGAACCAGGAGAAGGTACAACAAGAACGGTATTACTGCTTTTAACCACTGCGCCCGAGTGTTTGGGACTATTTGTGGTCCATTGGAAAGCTAAACTCGTTCTACTTCAGGGGAGTATGGAAATATAACAACTTCAGCGGATGTCCCTCAGTGAAGGGTGATGTGTGCGATGTAAGTATGTAAAGGAGACAGTAATGGCGTTATTGGCTATGCGTTTAGCGATTTATGTGGATGGCTCTCCATGCACACGTCTGTAAAACTCTTCCCTCCGACCTATTGGCGGCTACCCCCTGTGACCTCAAAAGATTTTTGTTTACGTTTTTGCCAAGACTCGAATCCGGTAAGGCTGCTTAGAAAGTAATCCGTAATTTGTTGATTTGGATGGGTACTAGTGACGTAATTCATATGCGACACTATCTGTTCACATATGTTTATATGTTAAACCAATTTCAAAAGATAAAAAGATCTTCACATATCTCTGGCACAGATAAACTTCACGTTAAGATAGAGATCCCATAATTGGTTTGAAATTTGACCAATGTTTTCTGTAAATTTGCAGCTTAAAATCTACAATACTCCAAAAAGACCAGATTTTGCTCTTCGTTTTGGAGCATCTCTCGAATTTCGGTACTCCACCCCTGACCACATTAGTCAAAGTTAAGCCAAAATGATTATGGTTAGTCAATGAATCAAATGGCGATTAGGATGGGGTTGAGTCACATTTAATTAATTAAAGGCGAAATTCATCGAGGAAAAGCTCGTAAAGATAGATCTGTAGAGAAAGGTAAATTTGGAAGCAGTGCGGAAAGGTGATGAAGATATATAGGCACACAATCCTCCATAAGTCAGCTACAACATGGTGGCTAATTATCCACATAGCATGAAGGTTATGGGGCGTAACAGAATAAGGTATATGCATAGCTGCACAGGGGATCCTTGGATGCCTGTAAGTGGAAAGACAGAGCGTGTCTTAACTCCTGGCTCGCTCATTGTTTATAGGCCTCCCTTTAAATGTACATGAGAAAAATAAGCATATGCTATGTATGTGGTGTCCGTGTATATACATACTGTATATGCCAAGTTAAATGTAAAGGAAGCGTGCATCTAAATGAATATAAGGGAAGGCTATGGTAGTAAAATGATTAAATACCTGCCAAATAATCAATAGAAGTCATTTGATCTCCTTACCCAGGGTATCAATCTGATAATCAAGATGATGGCTATGATGGAACTGTTAGCAATGGTAAGTAGACCTGATTATCTAGCGGAAAAAATATGTCTGATTTTAATGCATATTATTCCCTAATTATGAAAAAGTTTAGATAATTAGGATAACTGGCGTGAAAGTTTCATGAAAATATTCGCAAGAAAACTTTATATCAAGTTAAAATTGAGGTAAATTGAAAAATTGTAGGAAGATTTTTCTTCGGAATAAATTTAGATCTAACGCTATGTCTAGGCTATACGACCTCTATGGCAACGGAAAAATCGCTTGATTTATATTATAAGTATTGTGCGTAGGCTATACGATATCTATGGTAAAGGAAAAATCACTTGATTTTATAAAACTGTGCGTAGGCTCTACGATCTTTATGGCAACGGAAAATTCCTTGCTTTATATAAGAACATAAGAACATTAGAAAAGGAGGAGACTGCAAAAGATCATTGATGGCCTACACTTGGCAGCTCTCTATGGCAAAGGAAAATTGCTTGATTCATATTATAATAGGGTGCCTAGGCTATATTATCTCTATAGCAAAGGAAAATCGCTTGATTTATATAAAACTTTGCGGAGTCTATCCGATCTCTATGGCAACGGAAAATCGATTGATTTATATAAAGCTATGCGTAGGCTATAACAGGTTTTCTCAAAGTGCTCCCGCACGAAGCTTCAGAGCTCGACAAGTGAAATCCAGTTGCTTTGCTAGCCAGGTTTATTAATAATAGTTATTAAGTAAATTTTGAAACCTTTAAAATAAAAAACCTTTTCTGTATTTGTGGATCATAAAATATTGCAGATTATTACAAAATGTGGCAGATGGCAGAATATTCACTTGTGTCACCATGCTTGTCAATTAGTCGTTATGCAAGTACCTTAGTGTTTTGATCAGTGTCTGTGGTTAGTAAGTGCTAGTTTCTAATATAAAAAGTTTGAATAGAGTTTTGCTACATCTATATTTGTCAATAATTCTAACGAAATTCAACAAAACATAGCTGAAAATAAAAGGAATGTTAAATACTTATACAATACAATGGATAAAGTGTCAAAAAAAGTAAATATAAAGAGAGCCAAAGTATAGCAGATGAAACAAGTTGGGTCAGCGTACAACCTGTTGCATAGCCGTCATGTTCCTTATTGAGATTCAACGGTGATAAAGATGCAGAGGTTCTAAGGAAAGAAAATATGATGATGGTTTTTTAAGTTTGGGCTTTACTTGGAGTGGTAATGAAGAGTAGCCGAATAGACTTTGCCTAGAATGTGAAATACTTTTTTTAATGGTAGTTAGTCTTTTTCCTACAAAGCTGAAATGGCAGCTTGTAACTAAACACATAGCTTGAAAATAAAAACATTTATTATTTAGGTTAAAAATTAAAGCACTAAGGGGCAAAAAGCTCTTATTGCTTCTTGTATTAATGAAATGTCAAAATATTGTCAAAAATAATTAATCAGAACAGTAAAACTAAATCAAACGCATCTTAAAATACATGAAACTACCAATGTTGCGGGTCTAGCCATTTTACTTGTTTTGTTTGTTCTAAACATAATTTTAGTACGGTACGGAAGAGGACTTGCCTTTTGTGCAAACCTCTTAAGACTCAAACAAAGAATAGATATATATATATATATATATATAATTAGTTGAATCCATTATTGAGAAGCTTTATGTTTCATGGCAGGACTGTTCTAGTGTATGCGCAATTGGACCTGCAGCTATGTTGGGCGAGTATTGAGGTGTTATATCACGTGTAAAAATAACTCAGATATGTTAGTGTTCATTGATTATTACATCGACATGTCCTGGCAGTTCAAAGAATGCCTTCTGATTTAGCTGAAATGATGCAATAAAATTTTCACTTTATTAACGTTAGACTCATTAATTAACGACTTTTGGATTATTATGTAAAGATATGGGAAAGACGCACAAAGCACTATTGCTACCTACGAAAGTACGATAGCTTCCAAAGGGAAAAGTGATAGCAAGGCTTTATGAGTTAGGTGAAGAATTTTACATTCTTTTTGTCAAACGAACAACACAAAGCAGTTTCGAAATTAAAATATGTATCGTGAATTCAGATATAGGCATATCTTTCTGATATATTTCCTCACCTAATGAGACAAATATTTCATTACAACATTCTTGAGGGTAGATATCAATGAATGAGCATTTATGCTACCGAACAAACCTAAAGAACGATTTTCTTCATTAAATTATTTTCCAAAATATGATGGGTAAGTAAAAATGAAATTTAGATGTTACATAAAGGCATATATTTAAGGCATATATTCTAAATTTATACTAAATAAACTAACCCCCAAAAATAGTGACACGTGCAAAATAGGAGAACGATTTTTTCAGAAACATTTTAGTTTCTTGAAATCATGTGGCAAAATTTTGCTAAGTAGTTAAGAACTGTACAACCGCCATTGTTTTCCTATTCAGTCTGCAGAGATGTGAGCACACGTTAAGGTGATTCCTGAGCTCCGTCAGAGAAAGGTTCACTTGGAGAGGACGGAGGGGTGTCTTTCACTGTCCGAGAAGCCATAACTCGGTTTTCTATGAAAGAACTCTTTGAGACTGCAGCAGGAATTTCTCGAAAAATTAAGCCCAATAGCGCCAAAGAGTGAATCGTTTTACAGTGTCCTTTCGCCTCAATCTATTCGATTTATAAGCTTATTTTCCATCAACCAAACTAATTATTAGTAGGAAGAACCATACGGCGAGACTTGAATATGCTTAAGCTCATTTTGTTTGGAGTAATGAAGATTGGGATAAAATTTATTTCAGCGAAAGTAAATTCAAATTGGTTGGATCTGATGGCAGACGCTTTGTTATACCCTATTAAGGCGACATTTTAACCATAAAATGTTTAAAATTCTGCCAAGAATTGAGGAGGCAGCGTCTTGGTATGGAAAAGAGGCATACGTTGTAGTAGTTGGTCTGCTAGTGCGAATAGTTTTAACAATAAATGCGAATGAGTACTTAAATCTCTGAACCAGCCAACAGTATTTACACAGGACATCGCGCCATACCATACGGCAAAGCAAGTAAAATACTATATGGACTAAGAAGATATCGAAGTAATGAGGTAAGTCAAGTCTCTGGAAAATCATTAGAGACATAATTCGAGACCAGCAGCCTTCAACTATGATGGATCTCTGGACGAAAATTGAGCAAAAATGGAACAAAATGACCTAATTTTTGCAAGAAACTGGTGAGGTTCTAAGTTCACTGTTGTGCATATGTAATAAAAATCAATGGTTCAACACCTCATACTAAGTGTTTGAAGTTTCAGCGTTTTCAAATCTTACTTTGTTTCTAGTGCATTTGCTTGCTAATCAATTCTGGCAATAAGTTTTCTCTTATTTTGCGCTTGTCAATATTTGATTTTTTAGTTTATTTTTTCTTATTTTTGAATATACGACTGTAAAATGAAATCTTCATAAAATATATTAAATACATGTCTTTATTTACCATGGAAATTTCATTCACTTACACATCATATTTTTGAAAATATTTTAATAAGGGTTAATTCGTTCTCTAAATTTGTTCAGTAGTGTGTGTGAATTTAAACTTCCCAACAACATGATCTGCTGATGAACATTAATAGAACTCTCTATTTTCGTAGATTTAGTTTGCCAATACTTTGTTTCCAACATTGATAATTTCCTTTAGGTTCAAGAATTCTCTCTCACTTTTCCAAACGTGCAAGCATTTTATTAAAAGGAAAGAGCAGACCATATATATTATCTACCAACTACGAGTTAAAAGCCAAATTCAAAGATACCGAATTATTAAAATTTTGGATTACTTTCAGTGAATAATATCTTAAGATTACAGCTAGAGCTCAAGAAGTTTGAATGAGATTTACATTGGCTATAAATGTGTAAAAAAATCTTTTCATTATATGCAATGTCATAGGGTGACCCCACAGTAGGAAACAAGCCAGAAATTTTGATATAGATCCTAGTCGAGGGTTAAATAATCAAAATCGAGTGCGGTTGCCCTAAATAATTAATTCTTAGAGGTTCTGGGATTAAGGAAACTAATTGTAGAAAAATAACTTTACTATATACAAAAAAAATATTATTAGCAAAATGAAATGAATGGCGATAAATAAGATGGTAGCCGGGTTACCAAACAGGGTGGGGGGATACAAATTAATCGTCAGAGACGACAATCCGAGAGAGGATGTAAGATGCCTGCTTCCAGGAAAAGGGGAGAGAGTGTAAATGATGGGGAGACTCACGTAAAATATAATTGACTGGAGGTTTTTGAAAAGACGAGTACGCGGGACGCTGTAATGTCCCACTTACAAAATTCTTTCTTCTTTAACCTCGCTAAGAAATGAACGAGGGAGTACTCCAGATGAGAAGAAGTCGATACCCGAGTGATTGATACCTGTCCGTGTCTATCGTCTGTCGGGCGGTAACTCTGGCCTTAGGTACGAGCAAGGCTGGGTAGAAGTGACGCTTGGCGTTCGTAGCTGGAAGCAGGTGGTAGGCGGGGCGGAGCGTACGAGATTGTACGAGGAGCGGTCAATAAGTTTTCGAATTCGGATATAAGGAAACGAGATATGAGGAAAAGTGTTTTATTATTTTTTAATATAACTACCAACGACTTTAATGCACTAACGCCACTTGTCCTTGAGGCTTCGAATTCCCAAAAACCATAAATCTCCCGACTACTGTTCAATCTACTCCTGAACGGCGAGCTGGACATCTTCATCGTCCCCAAACAAGCGTCCACGCAGTACAGCCTTGTGCTAGCGGAAGAAAAAGTAGTCGCTAGGGGTTCCGAGTGATGGACCCACATTTCATCACCTGTCACTATGCGTGACTCGAATCCCACCGGGTCTTAGTTGTGCAGGAGAAGCTGCTCCAGAGCCCTATGTCATGGCAAAATTGTCGTGGATTATGTTGATAACAATTCCATGTGATATTCCAAGTTCTCGCTCGATTTCTTTGACCTTCATCCGTTGATTTTCAAAGGTCATCCTCTCAACACGCGTCACATTGTTCTCGTTGGTCACGTCTGACGGGAGTCCTGGACGGGGGTCATCTTCAAGGGACTCACGGCCATGGCGGAACTCCCTGTTCCAGCGAGCAATGGTTGCATAGGAAGGGGCGGTGTCGGTGTACACTGCAACCATGCGTTCATGGATCTCTTTTGAATTCTTGCCTTCCTTGGTAAAAAATTTGATCACTGCGCGGTGCTCAACCTTCTCCATTGTTGAATAATTTGTTACTGACGATCTGCGATCAGCTACTGCTTCCAAAATAGACGAGGCAGGAGCGTGCGGCTGCAGGTCCTGACTTGTCATAACTTGTCCTAACACCCCCACAATCAGCCTTCCCCTTTCTCTGTTTTGCCCTACCGATTCGCAAAACTTATTGACCTCCCCTCATACGTGGCTACTAATCAAGACAGGGCTGTATGGTACTAATTTCACAAAGCTTTTCTCGAAGTATTTATATTGCCTCGGCGGGTCGTCGGAGGCTCCCAAAAGAGGAACAGGGATCTCATTAGACTTTGCGCTCCAGGGGCGGAGGATATTCTTGGGGGATAACACAGCCAAACGCGAATGTCTAAAGCCAATCAGACGATGTGACGGGGAGAGAAAGAGAACCTAACCCGGGTCATCCGACCGCGCAAAATTCTTGCTGTTTCCTTAGGGCCGTCTAGGTGTGCAGGTGTATCTTTCTCAAGCGCCACGAGTAGAGGTTAGGTTCTAGGGGGGCGGGAGTAACTTTCTCTCTCTGACATGCAGCAACAAAATGTAAATACCAGAACTTGTTGAATGCAGAAAATGGCATAATACTACTCGTTACTTCAATTAAACATGATTTTTAATACTTAAGCTCCATAAAAGCGAAGTTACACTCTAGTCATTAAATGAGAACGACGTTAATTTGGTCCATCCAGAATATAAAAATATAGTTAAAAATTTGTAAGTATAAAAAATTAGTTTAGTCTTTTTCATTTCTTAAAAATTTTATTGTGGGGACTCCCTGAAAAGTTCTTCGATCTCTATATGAGCACCAGAGACCAAATGACGCGTAATAACCAGCCTGATTAGACGAAACCGCAATATTTCTCTGCCTATTTCTGCCACACATTTTCACCTCCTCTAGTTTTACTGATTTCTTTGCACATCTCTCATTACACACCTTATCCAAGAATCACCCTCGTTACTTTTTTGCTTTAAATTCGAGAAAGAAAATACTACCATTGATTATTGCGTTCACAGGACAAAACATTTGGGTGGAAGGCTTCCCAGGACACTTTCCTAGGCTAGTCAGCTTTTACCACACGTGCTGAAAGAGGGTAGTGGTATTTTTCTGTTACATTTGTTTAAATAAAAGCCAACAATCTCGGCCACAATGAATTTAAGGTTCTATTGTCCTGGGGAATTGCTAAAGTTTCGATTATTCTATTCTTCCAATAAATTCACTTTTATCGCAATTATTTCTTCCTGTTTCGAGACAATAATAAGAATTATATTACTCTTATTTCAGTAATTATAATTTTAAACTGAATGATGTTTAATGTGAATTAGGCGTACTTGTCTGGGACTACGAGATGTATGATTTGCGGGTGGGGAGTGTGTGTACACTTTTCTCCGTGCACAAAGAGGTCTTTTTACAGATATGTTGTTGTAAATGATGGTGTAGTTTAGATGCTATTGAAAGAATTATTTCTATTAACAAGAGTTAGTGTGACTATTTAATTGTATACACGTATGAGAGCGCAAAAGAAATCTCACTTTGATGTCATGTTTGTACACTTAGGTTGAATAAATACGTGAATGCTCAAATACTCAAATCACTCTTAAAGATGAATACCAAATTTTTGGATGCTCTGTGTATTATGGTATAAGATGGCAGAAATGTACATATTTTCCAATAAATTTTATTTCGTTGCTGTTTTTGCGTTGAAATGGTATTGCTATTGGGAATGGCGTTTGTATTCAACTTGCACATGTTCGCGTTTGTATGAGACATGTCTATGTTTGGGTTTGTTTGTGAAATGTCGATGTTGGCTTAGGATTGTACATAAATTTGTTCGCTTTACTTTTAAATGCAATTCGAGAAGAAGTATAGTATTTACTAAACGTCGCGCATTTGCATAAATACCATCAATTTCTCCGAACTAATATGATTTACGATGATTTATGAATTAGTTGATTGCAGTTTATACGACACTTGATTTATTGGTTATTTACTTTGAAAGTACGAAGTAAATAGATTATCTGTCGTGGGGTAAGAAATCTTCCATATTCAAGGTCCCTTTCTATGTCATCCTTTAAGATATTCTTTTCTATTTTCCGATTGTCATGCCTTCTTTTGCGAACGCGTGTGGCCAGTTAAAATAAAGTATCGTTATGCCAATATTTCCGGTTAATGGGGTTTAATATTCTAGTTTTTTTTTCACTTTATAACATATTTTTCTCTATTTATTTTCTTTGTTTTGTTCTTTCTCTTTTAACATTTTTCCCTCCTAGGGTTTTATTGTTTGTTGTAACATCCTGGTCAGAGATAACTTTACGTTCGTACTTTAGAACTAATCTGCTTTGTAATATAAATAGCCAAAATGAGGTTTGGACATACATTTATTCATTTACGGATGGTGTTATTAGCTCATTCATTCTCCGGAGCTTTTCTCCACAACTCCTTTGTATTCATTTACTTTTATTCCAATTCTATCTTATTTTCCTCAGGTAATCTAATAATATTATTAAAAGAACTTAATGCTTTGAATACTTGAACACTCTGAAATATAAAAGTGTTTGTCATCATAATTTTTCTTTTTCCTGTGGGTATATCGCGCTTCTTACGTGAGTTCTTTTTTAATCGACACTTATAATCCCAATAATTAATTTAACCTTACTCTCCAGATTAACAACCTGGTCTTATGTATAATCGCATTAATCAATAGAATGCTGTGTCGAATTACAATTGCCTATATAATCTTTTGAATGAACTGTGAATTTTGCATCAGATTATCAATCTTGGAATATAATCCTACCAGTGAGAAATAAAAACATCTTATATGAGGATAGATCGGTGCTAATATCCCTACCAATTTCTTTGTTTTAGCCCTTTGGTCTTATAGTCGTGCTAATTGAGCGAAATTTATGCGCATCATTATTAATCTAGACTTATAATCATATTAATTTCCTTGCATATGATTGAAATTTTTGTTCTTCAATTTATTCATCTTAATCAAGTGAATTTTCCGTTCTACATTTCTAATCTTTTGTTGCAATCCTACTAGTGAGCTTAACACTATACTCGAGAAATTATCTAATCCTACGCTTTTCAACAAGTGATGTAAATTTATGGGGCAAAATAAAGTGCGAGGGTGGTTCAGTACTATTAAAGGCTTATAAAATGATTCGTAAGACGGCATAATTCTCAAGTAAATTGGACAAGGCTATTTATTACCTATTTCGCCACCTATTTAGAAAAAGGCAAATACAATAGGGATAGCAATATTCAGCACTAAAATATGCCATGAGACGAAACTAATAGCGATTATTTTCCAAATTTATCGTCTCCATTAATATTATGCAGTGCTGCCGGTTAATATAGTCGGTTTAAATCGAGAAATCTAAAATAAAGTGGATTTACTGAAATTTCTAAGTAGCCTACTTTATAACATGCTTTGAAAAGAAGAGATTAAAGTGTGATGTAATGGGAATTTCAGAGAGTTGTTGGATTTTCAGCCAGATCAAAGTTTGCGGTGTAATAGATCTAGGTGAAAACAGCACCACAATTTCACCTTAAACTTAAGGAGCAAAGCAAATCTTGATTACCTGTTCAAGCATGGAGACATTTGGCATTTAGTTTTCTGTAAGTTTCTTACAATTTTGTCATTAATTCTTTTTTAATTGAATAAAGGTGATTATTTGTTAGAATTGTGGTAATTTATCTAACTTAAATTCATTCTAATATTATTTATTAAGATAATTTTATTAATTGTTTTCATTTCAAAAAAGATTGATATATTAATTTGAATAAATACAAGCCTGTTTGTTTGCTACAGCATATAGTATTTGCATTTAAAGTTTATATATATATATATATATATATATATATTGTTATTTCTATTAACGGAAATTGGGCATTAATTTTCTTTTCATTTCTTTTTCATTGGTTTATATTTTTGAGGCATTCCCTATTTTACCTTATAAGGCCAATAACACGCTTCTTTTTTTTACAAATTTTTCCATTAAATAAAGCTTTCGTGAGTGTAAAAAGCATAGAACAGCTGATAACAGCCATTTAAGTCTTAAAACAATACAATTATGGTTATTGTAGTTTAATCTCTTTTCAAGTCTTATAGTCTGTAGAAATTTGGAAAAATTTGTGCAGAAGACAATTTGCATACGTATTCAGCTATTGTACCAAATTTAAATATTATATTACTATTTATTATCAGCAATGAATGTCGAGCTAATAATAAAAGTTGGAAAAATAAATGTTCTTCGACTTACACGCAAGAAAATAGGTTTGAAGTTGAAGACTCGTTCTGTCCCTTCCTTTGGACACTGTAGGGAATCTAATTCCACTTATTTTGGCTGCTGTTTTATAGATTATAGGCTACAATATCTTTCAACTCCAATTTTCGTGTCTTTTCAATATGCACAGGACCATTAGGATTTTAAACTCCAAAATATCGAGTCTATTTGTACTTTTTCTTGCCTTGGAGGTAGTCCAATTTGCAGCACGTGTTCTGAATTTTATACGAAACCATAGGAGAAATTTTGCTATCTGGATCGGAAATGGAATCTTTTAGATTATGCAAAGTGCCTCCTTATCAGGTCGTTTGTTTATAGTAGCCTTATAAAAGCGTGAAGGTATAGCAATACACTGAACTGGAATGCATTTATTCCTTAATCTAATTGCGAATTTTCTCACTTGAAGAGCGTTGTTACCTAGTTCAGCTTTTGGCAAAGCTTACTAATGCGCTTCGGTTAGGCACTAAATCATTTTATTAATTTCTGGTATTAGTTTGTAATATCATTCGCCGTGTATATATGCACATATATGGCACACATTTTTTTAATGTATTTATAGGCAAATGCGATTTTCCTCCTGTGTAGGATTGACCGAGGGTGTTTGTATTAAGAAATGTACACTTCTCCATATTGGCCAAAACCTTTTAGGTAGAGTAAAGAATGTTCGAAAACACTTCGTGAATAGCTACTGCTGCTGTTTGTTACAGATATCGTATATCGGTCTATGTTTTCATTTATTGCATCATTTGTGCCACAAATAATCAGTAAATTGTGAATGCAAGATTTCTTTGAGACATTAGTGACATTTAAGATTTCCGAAGTCAAGCAAAACGAAGATCTTTACCGTAATCTTTTGTCGAGTGGTCAAGTCATAGTTTTAATTTCTTAGCAAAGTGTGAAGTATATAAATGGATAAATGAGTTACCTCAGAAGATTTTTTGTCAATAGTAATGATTGGGAGGGGAACATCCGTGGATTTCTCACTAGAAAGGCCCGTGTATTTAAATGGCTTCTCCAAATCTCTAGTAATATTCTAATTTTTCTAATGCTCTTGAAGCTGACCCCTAATGAATCTATTTCGGATTTCTGTCCTATGTGTTTGTTTTCATCAAATGTTCGTTCATACAGAATGCATGATAAAGAAGCTCACATTATTCGTGTGAGTCCAAAAATGCCAATTACCTCCAGAATATAAAAAAATTCCAATTGCTTTACCTTCAATTAAAGAGAGCGCATTCAGGAAATGCTTCCAAGATGATAACAACTTTTATTGTAGGGAAAATGGGAAAGATACGCATTATTAAAGGAAGTATTTGGTATTTGAGGACTTAATTAAATCTCCCAGAATAATGACATTTGAATTAAAAATGAATATTAGCTCTCATAATTTCGGGATAAGCCCAATTTTTGCATAAAGCATTCCTCATATTCTATTAAAACAACTATCACAGACTACACACATGAAAAATACCATCTAGATAACTTTATATCTTTATAATACAGTAAATGTTTTACGCTTTTTAAATTCTGTCAACAGGTATTTAACAGGCTTATTATTTTGATTCTATGGGAGTTTTCTGCCGACTATAATCAGCATTTAACCTCTTTCGAATTTATAGCCTCTGGTAAGAATCGCTTACTTAATATCGAGGAAAATACGAAAGCATCCCTTCGCTAACTTTATAAAAAATAAGAAAAGGAAGTGCCCGAAAATGCTTGTTTGAGATAGGGAAATTCTGAGATGAATACTAAGAAAGTCTAAGGTGGAAAAGGCGATGGTTTCATTAAACAAATAAGGAAGAATCTCAGGCAAACGAAATGGTTCGTATGTTTTTTTAACCCCCCCAAATAAAATCTCGCCAACTTTATTGGTTTCGTGATACAAAACAAGATCTGTAGATGGCAAATCGGCTCTACTTAAAATGGACAGGAAAAGCGACTTCACGGAATGGCAAAAAGGTGTGATTGCATTTGGCCGCGGCAAAGGTCATCCTATGAAGGAGGTGGCAAAATTGCCAGTATTTCAACGGGCACGGTTAGACAGATTCACAAACAATGGCAAAATTCACAAAATGCGAGTAATTCTAGCCAGAATTGCGGAGGGAAGAAAGTGTTGACAGACAGGGACAGTCATAGAATCTCCAGGCTTGTAATTGCAAATCGATTTGCTTCCAGGTAGGAATTGCTAGAAAACGTCAATTCTGGTCCTTTACCACCCAATTCAGAAAGAACATTACGCAGGGAACTCCATGGCATGAACCTATGGAGAAGAGTAGCGCGCAAAAGGTGCTTAATAACAGCTGCACACAAAATTGCTAGGTTGCAGTGGGCAAAGGCACAGTGGACTATGGGGCAGTGCACAACTGTTTTATGGTTTGACGAATCAAGATTTTGCCTGTTCTAGGAACGATGCTCAACCACGTCTCCACCGAAGCCCTTATGAAGCTTTTAAAGAAGACTGCGTGTAGGGTGCAGTCCAATCTGGATTAGACTCAGTGATGTATTGGGGCAATTTCAGTTATAGTGAGATGGGCTCTTTGGTTGAAGTGACTGCAAATAGGAACCAGCATTCTCATATTGAATTCTTGGGTAATCAGGTTCTGCCATTTACTCTACTTTTTAGCGAAAAATGGAAAATTTCTTCACCTCTCTTCCAAGACGACAAATGCAGCATTCCCTGGGCCAAAACTGTTGCTGAATGGCATCACGAACATTCAAGATCATTTCTACATCTGGATTAACTGGCAAAGTCCCCAGATTTGAACCCAATCGAAAATCTGTGGGACCGCCTTGAACAATAGGCCAAAAGTCTTGGACAGCATCCACGCAATTTGACTGAACTACGCAATTTGTTGGAGCGTGAATGGATGAATATTTATTGGTCCTCACGTTCATAACTATGTATAGTCCAAGCAGCGTCGAATTGATGCTGATATTCAAGCATGAGGTGGAATTACACGCTATTAACTGTCCTTTTGTTACAAGTGACTAATTTTTTTTCCCGTGAGCTTATCTATTTCAGATATCTTTCCACCCAAAATAAAAGTGCATCTATGTGTCTCTTTTCGCGTGCGTTTTTATCAAAGAATCTTTCATTGCCAAATTCTTTGCCTGAATAATAAAAGTGAAGTAAGCGCCGCACAACCTGAAATAATTGAATGTCAACTTAGCCGAAAGTATCCAGCGCTGGTGAAATCGTGTTATATTTGTATGTACTATGACAACCAAACATCGCACGCATTGTGCCTTATCGGTCATACTTGCCTTATATGTCCGCTTCGAATTATCACCTTTGTTCTCTTTTAAGTAATCAGACTTGGATAAGGACACGAAAAGATATTTTAAGTTTTTAGCTTCAAAGCCTAAGTACTTTTATTCAAGAGGCAGATATAGACGTTTATAATGTTGAGTAAATAGGTTAATAGATTATAGCGGATTATGGTGTATCTTGACCTAAGTGTGAGATGTTTGATCGAGCACTTTTTACGAAATAACAACTTGTAAGCAGATAATCAACGCTGAAATTCTTTCGGATAAGCTTAACTTAATATTTTCGTAGTTGTGAAGCGAAGACTTCTCTTTTCTTACCTACGGCGGAGCTTTTTTTTAATAGGAGCAAAGTTCAATTGTACCCATTTAGAGCCATGAAATGATCCATATGGCCATGTGACATATGGTCATTCTCCCTGGAGATTTAAAATCTGCCATCGTATTTGGCTCTGGTTGGCGCTATCTAGTATCAAACGCTTCATTTAACCATTCAAATGCAAGTATAAGTGATTTAAAAAACATGGGAAATCATCAATGCAATAATCATTTATCATCCTATCACAAAACACCGCAGGTCATTGGATGTACTTTCCCTCTTGTACCTCGCGACAATCAGATTGGCACTGAACCATTCTTTAATGAAGAGGGTATCAAATATAATCTTCATTAGTTTTTCTTTTTTCTAATTTAAGGAGTTTTTCAAATGGCATAGATAGACTTCTATTTTTTTTATGAAAAATAACTCCAAAGCTCATTGAAAAATAGTTGTATTAATTATCGATAACTATCGTAAAAAAAATCATTTCACTTTTATTGGTTTATAAAACGCACGAACCTTTTTTGTCAACTGGTATCATGGTTTCAGTCCATAGCCCTAAAAGTGTTAACAAAGCAATTTTCTCCTAGGCTGTGTAAGTCTTGTATCGATTAAGGAGCATTGCTTTAGTCAGTTGGGTGTAGGAATGAAAGAAATACTGCCACTGATCTCTTTATAATCACGAACTGTCTAACTAGTTTAACAAATAGGTGCTAGTTACTATTTAAGATAGATTGCCAAGCCCGATCAATTATAAATATGAGTTTAAAAATTGTTTATAGTTCAAGCCTGAAGAATCTTTACTTTTATTTAATTAAAAAGACTTGGAATAATTCAACCTTTATAGTTGTTAAAAGCATCTCAGTCAATATTATTAAGAAACAATTAATAAATATTACCTTAACAATATAAAGCTCTTATTAAAAGCAATATTATTTGGAATTGATATTCTATTATATTTCATCTTAAATTTCCACATCCAAGCACTCTGAAATTCTCTCCTCTCTTCCTGTTCGGTCTTTGACTAGCCTCAAGAGGATTATATTGTTTTTAATGGCATGCACTTGTGTAATTCTATAATGCTCTTTGTGTGTGAGAGAGAATAAGAAAGAAAAAGGAAAAGATGGTTCCTTGTAGAGGGTTTCTTGGAAAAAATTGGGTAAATCTTTCAACAATCTTTCATCTATTACCTGCTTTATTATTTAGGGAAATTTTAACATATGTATAATATTACTCAGGTATCTCCATCTTTTCAATATCCTTGAAGTACTATCTCTTTCACTTTGTTATGGAAATATATTTTATCTTGTTATATTAACTTCCGCAATTCAAACCTGTCAATAACCACCTCTTCCACAGCTGTTACTGAACACTTCTTGTTTAAGATATGTTTCTATTTCCTCTTTAAACAAACTCTGCCATGACTGCTGTGTCAAAGGCTTATATTTGTTGTTTCAACTGCAAATAACTTTAACTAATATCCTTTGAACTTGCTTTATTCTTTCTTTCTTTAACCAGCTCGGCTTTCACTTCTCACATAACGAGTCCTTTCGTCACTCTTTATAGATCCACTCCTTAGGCCATAATATCCCCGTTCCTCCTCTCCCCACCCCCTCTCACTGACTGCGTGCTCCTTCTTTTTATAAATCTATTTTGAATGAAATAAATACAGACGAGCCTGTGAGATTTGCATTTCTGCTTCCTGCGTTTGAAATGAGGATAAATTACTAATTCTATTGCCTACTCCTTTCTATTTGTAATCCCCCGTACTTTTGAATTCATTTTTCTAAGCCTACACTGTTGTATAGTTTAAAACAACAAAAATAATACACACCTTCTTCAAGCATCTTGATCCTATCTCTTTGCCCCTATCGCCTCTTTCTACTTAGCCTGTCACCCCTGCAATTTTCTCCTGCGTCTGTTCCTGGAAACCATTCACCCTCTCCATAATCATTTTCATCGAAGCACCTGACCTTTTCTCATATTGAATCTTTCTTTAGAAATACTTAAGGTCTGTTTCTCTCTGTTCTCTCAGTCCTTACTAAACCTAACATGAATCCAAACAACCTAGCAAGCTCCTGCTTAATCTTTTAACTCCCATTTCTTGCTAAACATAGCACGGCTGATATCAACCAGGCTTGTACATCATACGTCCTATTCCAACCTTTATGACACATTCCAGGCTGAATTAAATGCAGATCACAGCACAGAATGAGGTATCCCCCATCCAATTTTCTACTGTTGTAGTACGGCTAATTTTGCTCTCTTTCTATTCTGTTTTTTCTTGATCTTCTACAGAAATTATTCTTTCGGTTACGCTATTCTTTTTAAACGCCCCTCTAAATTCATTAATGTCTTTGGATCCACGGTTAGTTAGTTTCACTCTTATCTGTCATCTCATACATAGTTTATCCACATCGAAAATGATATATGTCGGCTGTCAGATGTTCGTTGTTATCCTGTAACGATAGTTTTTTGATCGGCAATTGTTCCGTTTTCTTCACCTTGTTATTCTTTTTTATATGCTTTGGGTATAATTTCATTTCTAGTTATGTCATGAAAATCTATTTCTCCATCTCTAATTACAACATTATTACTAAATTGCGATGGGAATAATTACTAAAACTTAATCCAGACAATCCTATGATTTTACTAGTGGATGGTCAATATAGTGCTTCTCGCAATAAAATGATTGCCTCTTTTCTGAATGTTATTGCTTGTCCGATTGTCTTTTCCGAAAATGTTAGAAATCTGGGTGTTACCCTCGTGAACGAATTATTTCTCAAAAGTCCATGTTGTTTACACCTGCAAATCCTTTTTTTGTTTTGTTCGTATACTTTAAGGTAATCCACTTTTTATCATAATAGTTTAGAGATTGTCGTCCATAGTTCTATTGTTTGACTACGTTAACTTGTTCAAATCAGTCATAAAAGTCGTTTTCACACGGACTGTAATTTAAATTTGATGCTTAATTTTCTGTCACTTTGCTATTTGTAGCAGCAATTGTAAGATTTTGCGGGGCCTCATGGGTGGTTTAAAACGATCCCGTATACTGGGACGGCAAAAGTGAAGGCTAACGTTCCCAATTGATACAATTCTCTTTAAGGCTGTTGAATTGGTCTCTTACATAAGGTTATTTGCTTAGCGTGATAAAGAGCATCCTACAGGCTTTTCCGTCGCAGTGTGAATGTAGCTATTTATTACCATAATAACCGCATACCATCATTACGTACAGTGCAGTTTTCCTTACCCTGCATTATGCCAATATCTATTTTGTTTTGTCAATTTCAAATTATCATATGTTCCTATGTGAGTTTATGTGATGTGGAATTGGAACAAACGATTACTTCATATATCTTTTATTAAATAAAATAAACTGCATCTCATCAGTTGATTATATTCCACCTCCATGAGAATTAAGTATGTATATGCTCCTTAGCGCAACTTTTTCAATCGCTTACTAAGCAGCCATTTCCTCACAAAGTAGTCTTGAAGATGAACTGGTGGGAGGAATAATAGCGAATATTATTAAACGTCATCTTTATTTATTACAAAATTAACGAATATGAGCACCATATTTCAAACCCTGCTTCTTGCAATATGAGAAATTGGTTGCCATTTTTCATAAGATCAGCACTGATATAAAGCTGGGTGGAAGCTGAACAAACAAAGATGGGAAAATGTTTGGATAATTTAAAACGAAGATAGCGCCGTCATTTCCAAGGTTTTAGAGCCTTCTAATTAAAAGAAGTTATAAAAGAAATGTTATTCAGCTCTTTAAATTATATAGGAATACCTATTTATTTACCCTATTGCCCTGGGAGGCTCTGCCCCCAAAGGGCTAAAATAACGGGCTTGATGTATGGAATTTGAGATAGCCAATCTAGAAGTTTGCTGCCATTTTGGTGCTTTCTTTCGTGTTTTAAGCTAATCCATTATTTCTTATATATTTTTCAGTGTTCTATAGTGGGTAGCCCAAAGTTGCATTCAGACATTGAATTACGGTTTCTAATAACATACCCCACGAAACCTAGGTAGGGTTCAGTTGTTGAGCGTACACAATAGATAGAATCTTTGTTTAAACCGCATACTATGGCAGTACCTATTTTTCTCTATAATCGTAACAAGCACAACCAAATCTGATAGTCAAACTATTCAGACATATCACCAAACAGTAATAGATACAAGAATCTATTAAACTGTTGGTCTCGGTCTAGTTATAGTTTGCTCTTCGAAATATAATATATTTCGAGTCCCATTTAGAGCAGCTATATAAAAGTAAACCTGTTGCTCTCGCCATAAGCCCCAAAAATATGAAAATAGTTTTGTTAGAAGGTATCTGAAGTTGAGGGAATTTTAATCATAAAATAATGTTTTTTTTACGTCTGTACTTACAAATTTGTACATAGTGCAAATCATTTTTGAGATATTTAGCAAAATTCAAAAGTGTTTTAAAATAATTTATTTTATGTTTTTTTTTAATTGTCCAAGAAATGTATATAATAATTTTCTCTCAAAATAATATATTAAGTAAATTGTAGCGTTCTCTTTTTTTGTGGTTCTTAGAGGAAACCTTTGATAATATGTTACATATTAGCTGAAGCAACGTCACGAAGGTGTTGCAATGCTAAATAATCCTCTATGTTTGAACAGCATTACTTCCTGTATTAACACATTCATTAAGTGCTACTTCTGGAATTTAATTGCTTATGAAGTCTTCATTTTTTCCCCAGTTGTCGGAATGTACAACAAAAAAGAAAATTATTTAAGATAAAGTACAAAAATATCAGAGAGTAGTATAGAAATTTAGTATATAACACCATAAGAAGAGGAAAAGGATAATCCGGCATTAATTACTATTTAATCGGTCATGTAAATCTTTATTTTTCTGTTAAAAAATATTTTTCAAGAGATATTTAGTTTAAAGATTTTCAGCTTGAAGAGGTCATGGGAGTTTTTTGTGAATCTTTTCCAGCAAAAACGGAATAATGCTTTTTACCTAAAAGCGTCCATTTTAATTTGGTTTAGTTCTGCTCAAATTAATTAATGCAGATCTCTTTCGGCAGATTCGGGTTAGCATAAGGTCAATAGCATTATATAGATTGGTGTAATGTTTTAGCCACCTTTTCAACTCCTCAGAAAAAAAAAATAACTGCAAATATGTCAAAGTTTGCTTGGTGGATTTCATTTTAAACAAGAGAGATGAAGGAAGTTACATAGAGTATCGAAGTAAAAGAGAGTAAAGACGATGGTAATATGTTCTTAAGGGAGCTTGAAAACGATTATACGTAATCATTTTTATAATTGTCAGTATAGCAATTTGAGCTAGATGAAATTACACTAGATTATTGATATTTTTGATAAAAACAAATGATTAAAAAATTAGAAAAAAATACCCTTAATCTTTTTGAAGGAACTTCATCTTTAACAGTTTTTGCTTACCTTATTCTACTACATGTATTAAAAGCGATCTTTAAAATACGTTTTAACAGAGGTTCTCTCGCTAATTTGGATATTTATTTAGTAAATACTGTAGAAAACAAAACTTGAATAAACTAGTAACATTAGGGTGAAATGTTTTTTTCTGTTTTTGAAACAATCTAGTATGTAATTATATTAATATTAGTACAATTTTGATCTACAGACCATCATTTCTCAAAATTATCTATAATAATTGCTTACCCTCAATGAAAAAAAATCATTCAACCATGTTTGAATAAATATTGCCTCCTTCATTACAGACAATAATTAATTTCCCATATCAATTAAAATCCTTTTAGTAAAAACACTGGATTTTTGGACTACTAATTATTTGTTGAAAAGGTGAATGATAAATAAGAATCCGCAACAGGAATGAATGCATTGAAAAGAAGTCTTTGATAGTTTTCTAACTTTGATTTCAATCACACTGTACAACATTGAAATAACCCCGTTAAATACACTGATTGCTCCGTAGGGATTGAATGCATATAGGATTGGGTCGAAACTGACAACTCTAAAAGTTTTAAACAGATTTTTATATAATTTTAATGGGGTGTTCCAAAGGTAATCTTCAACCTAACATATGAAATTTATTAAAGTATACTCATTTGTCTTTAGTTATATCGGTCCAAATCCGTAGTAACTCTTACGCAACGCTCGATAATTTTGTAACTTAATATAAATGCTTCCTATCTCTACTCTTTTATTTAATAATTTTGTTGCTACTATTTTTACTATTTTTTGCAAACTACAGTGTTTTATATTTACAGTAAACAGAGCTAAAATTCCTAGATAATACAGAAACTTCCCAGACAATTTCTGTTATATGTGGATCAGTTTCATTAAGACAATACTAGAGTCAGTTGAATTAACATATGAATAAACTTTATGAATTGTACTTTGGATGTAAAGTGGGTGACCAGGACAAACGCTGGACACTTCCCATATGTTGTTTTAGGTGTACAAATTCCTTTTTTCCTCATGTTTGGCGTACCAATGGTCTGGAGGAAGCCAAATGACCATTCAACGGATGCTACTTCTTCTTAACATATATTAAAGGTGTAGGTATTCAAAGTGTTTTCTTACCTGGTCTGTAGTATATTTTCAAGATATTTATCAATTAAAAATATTAAAATACATACTATGTTGTAATACCACTATTTCTACAAGTAATCACAGCACTTAATATCTATTTTTAGTCTGATTTTATTTTATTTTACTGCAGGTCACAACAGAAAAGGCAAAAAATATATCATGTATCCAGATCTTTAGTCTGCTATAGGCCCAGTTTGACATTCAAGTGCTATTCATGTACCACAACTGTCCTCTAAACTACAATTTGATGATCCGAGCAAATTGTATATCCTTGTTCCTGTTGAATCTTGTCTTCTCTAAGGCAGAATTAACTTCTTTTATCCATTAAACTTCAATAGTTAAAAATCATATAACTTTGGCATTCTAATTTATTATTATTCGGGCTCTGATGCCGATATTATTATATTAGTGATTTCTTTTGGTTTACCAGCACAAAATTATTAATTTCTATCATTATTTCTGACTTAATGATAAAGACATTGGCCACATAGTAGAGGATTTAAGGTTGATGAAGGAGAGGAAAATGGAATAAGGATTAGGGCATGAAAACATCAGAAGTAAGGTATAGGAAATATGTGTAAAAGATGATAAAATTGTAAAGACACGATAAAAATAAAGAAAAGACGGATAGATGGAGAACATAAGGAAAAGCTTATAAACAGTTTAAAATAGATAAAGTGTAAATGAGAGATGTAAAAAAGTGTGAACAGATGTGGTCAAGATAAAGAAAAGACAGAACGAGGTAGAAATTAGGTGTTTAAGAAGACAAAAAATTGTAAAAATTCTAGAAAAGATATACGGGAGTAGAAAAGAGTTATAAAAGGTAAGAAAAGATTAACAAGTTTAATCTTAAGCTAGTTTTCTCAATATAGCTTCTCAATGCGTTTGTGATCTACTGGTAGATCATATGGTAACGATCGTACTAAAAAGGTGGAAAGTAGATCTTTCAAAATTTAAGACGTATTTAATGACAAAGCGTGGCTTCAGTTAACTAATTTTAAGTTGACTCCAATTTCAGACAAAAATAGAAAGTTGTGCTTTGTGGAAAGATTCCACATTTTATTCCAAGAATTTAGGTAGCCGAGAGAAATTGGACACTTCCTGGTCTCGTCTTAATAAACGCAATTCCACATACGAAAAAAATTACTAATCAGACGTAATGCTTATGGAAATATTAAGGGATGAACAAGGGTTAAAAATGGAAGAAATAAAATAAATAATGTAAAGAATAATAAGAAATACGGATATAATAATGTTAATAGGAACAATATGTAATATTAAAAACACTAAAAATAAAAATAAGAAGAAATGTGCCATTTGACGAATATCTACAGATTAATTTGGAAATATTCTTTGAAAACTTTGTATAAAGTTGCATTAACAAACAATTGGCACATACCATTCATTCGAGACCATAATAGAACACTTGTTCACATCTTTAAAAATGAGTTTCTTTCCTTTTACTTATGATAATATATCGACAATTTACTAATAAACATTCCGATTTACATGTTCATCGTGTAAACACGAATGTTGAATAACAGAAATTCTGAAAATACAGAAACAGTGGATATAGACGTTTGGGGCAACACGGCTGGGAGAGGCTGTGTGATTCGATCTTACCAGTCACTTAAAGAGGTAAATAGAGTAGGCCGAATAGGCCTACTCTATTTACCCCTTTACTTTCTAGTTGAGAAAAAAAATATTTAGTCTTACCTTTCAAATGCCTTGGTTTCATTTATGTTTCATTATAATATACGCCGTATTTATTTTAGAAAATCAACTACTGCAGCAATTGAATATTTAATGTAATGGAGTTAAGGCAAGAATAGTTAGGTCGCTAGTGCGGTAAAGTGAAATGATAAGATTAAATGCAATGTTTAGACCAAATACCAGAGTGAATTCTCATGCGGAAATCTCTGTAATTTAATATTATATGTTCGGTATATTTTTGACATCGTTGGCCTATAATTACTTTCCTGTTATCGCTATGGTATATGTATTACGTCCTCCCTGAACCACAATTGTTTTTTTTATTTCATTTTCGGGGTTAGATTAGGTTAGGTTAGGTATCACTTGTATATCATCCCATCCCGAATTTTGTCGAGTTTCCGTTTCTTCAAGAAAAAGTGAATTAAGTGTATTTAACTACTTATATACTATTACAATAGGTTAAACATATTTTTACTATGTTAACCTAACAAACACACCCGATTTGAAGAAATAACTACTCGAAAAATGATAAAGGGACGTGTTTATTTATTTAGCTTTTGTAATAAGGAGGCTTCACAAGGTTTTTTCAACTCTAACCTAACCTATGCTAGGCTAACCTACCTAATCTAAGATAGGTGAGGTTAGGTTAGATTGGGTTATATTATGATCTAAAAAAACTTGGGATGCCCATCTTTACAAGATCCGTTTATTTTCTGTTTAATTTGCGTTGAACGCATAAGATTTAAATGAGATCAGGTTCGATTGTCTCCCTTAGGCCTTTGATCGTGGCTCAGGATATTAGGAAAGTAGCATATTTTTAGTCGCGTGCAACTCTATATCTCACAATATCGGTGGGTGGGTGGGTGGGTCGGTCCCATGATCCCCGTTTAGCTTTTTTGTTTTTGTAATAACATTGTAACTATTCCGCCGATTCTATGAAATTTGAAATCTATATGTTGTTTTTTCATTCTCTTTCGAATGTTATAACTTATATGGTCCTCCTAAGGTTAGCCTATGAATTATTTTGTTTTGGTAATAACATCATAACTATTCCGCCGATTCTAACGAAATTTGAAATCTATATGTTGTTTTACATTTTCTTTCGAATGTTATAACTTATATGGTCCCCTTAAGGTTAGCCCATGAATTATTTTGTTTTGGTAATAACATCATAACTATTCCGCCGATTCTAACGAAATTTGAAAACTTTATGTTTTTTTTACATTCCCTTTGAATTATATAATTGCAAAAGTCCTTTGAAGGTTAGTCGGTGAATTATTTGACTATAGCTTCTTAACTATTCGGCCGATTCTAACGAAATTTGAAACCCTTATGTTTTTTTTCAGATTCTCTTTCGAATGATATAATTGCCAAGGTCTTCTCAAGGTTATTCAGGGAATTATTAAAAGTTTTGAGGGTCGGAAGGTCATAAATCAGAATAAGTGAGAGCACGCGACTTTGGTCAGCGGACCAAATATCAAAACCATGAAATTTTACTTTACATTGTGTATTTTACAAACTTAAAAAACTTACTTAAACTCATTCAAAGGGTGACTGAAAGTTGACTATACCGTATACGTCGTTGTGCCGCTGCCCACGCAAAGCATTTTGAACACCACATGAACACCAAGATAACAGTTTTGGAAGTAATGAAAGTGTTTTGTTTGCGATCAACCATTTTTTCCTTCGTTTAATATTGTAGTAAAGAATCAACTTTTCATTTCTCGTATCAATTCGGTTAATTGAAAGGCTCAGTTGGATTTGGAGCCAATAGAGTTTAACCAATATTAATACGTTATAAATTGTTATTTAGAGAGTTCATGTGGCTCCAAAACATCAATTCTTTTGATGTTTCTTATTTTTATATGATTTTTAAGTATTATTTCATGACGACCATCTAAAATCCAAGCCATTTCGTGAAAGCCTTGTCGAGGATTATACTCCACGTTCTCTACCTTCATGATATCGAGTCCTAAATGGACGGAACGAAATATTTTACCAACGTAGCAATTTCTGAATATTCCAAACATTTCCATACATTTATGTAATGTTAAAACATAAGAGAAGTGTATGGAAATGTTGTGGATATTAGCAAATGGCTGCGTTAGTTTAAAAATTCCGTTCACTCCATTTGGACTGAATCTGGCGCTATTCTCTTTCTTCTATTTATAAACCTTATCGTTGTTTCACTTTCTGCCATCAATAAGGAAGGGTTATAATAAATGTAACTAAAAGGTTTTATGCATATTAGCTAAGAACGGCCTGGGCATTGCTAGCTGTAAGAAAAAGACCTATGGACTGCTAGTTCTAAAGGCCATTTACTCCTTTTTGGGGGCGAAAATTCTAGCCTAAACGTTAAAACAGGAATATGATCGAAACATTTCCAAAGGCAATAACGGTAGTAAATTATGGTATTTAAATTATCAGGGTCATTTGCATTAAAACTAGCCATAAATATCCTAATAAATATTTAACATAAATCACTTAAGAGCATTCTTTTACTCGTTAAACTGCCTATTACCAGAGCCCCGCTTCTACCAGTTTCACTATATTAAAGCCCTAGTAAATATTGTATTAGAAATAGGCGTAATCAAAAGAGAAATAGGCGTAATCAAAACAGAAATAGGCGTCATCAAAACAGAAGTAGGCGTAATCAGAACAAGTCTCTCTCCAGAACACTTGAAATATTTCCTGATAATTGGTTACCAAATATCAATGGCTTAGTTAATAGGTATTTCAGTTTCAGATTGGTAAATACTTCACAGACGATTTCATGGTCATCACAACATACTTCAACTTTACGGCTTTGGGGTTTATAAGGTGTAGTTGTTCCTTGTTCTTGTGTCCGCACCAGGTGGTGCGATGCCTAGCTTCTACCTAGCGACTGCCATATGTCATAACCCAAATCCTGATAGTAACCATTAATCTACAATGGTTTTGATCAGTAGTTAAATTATATTATTTAGAAAATGCTTTACTTACTTAAAACTAAGAAGTATTAACCAATGAAGGGCATCTGGTCCCTAAAATTTGTAAGGAAATATCTTTAAAAAATGTGGAGAGATAGAAGTGAAAATGTGAGGTAGATACACATGCTGCTGTTTGGGCAGGAAAGGCACGCAAACTTCCATTTACCGTCTACAGCATTATTGCTTATACTACACCTTAAACCCCTTTGGTTGTGATCAACCTCATGAAAATAATAACTAACCTACACTGGATTTGATCAGTAGTTGGATGGTGGCCTTGTAAAAAGGGGATTTTTCTTTGCTCTTAGGGGGCCTAACTTACGCGTTTTAGGCTTCATAGTTTTTAGGTTTAATGAAAGGATTGAGACCCATTTCAATGAAATTTGGGGGCTAAGGAGAGGGGGGCCTTGAGCCTAGAAAGGGTTTATTAGATTATGGGGAAGATGGAGATCCGGATACGGATTCTTGAAAATTTCTTTACTTTCCATTTTGAGCAAAAGATATCTTTAAATATTTATGGCAAATTATTCCAAAACTTTTTGGAAGGGGAAGACGGGAGGGGGGGGGGGAGTCATCACCCAAAGAGAAAGTGGTTTACATTTTGAGCAGATCCAGATGTGGATCTACTTATTCACATTCGTTACAATTGCGAGATGAGGCATATACTTACATTAGCGGAGGCATGCGCTCTCTTTTATGCCTTCTACTTAATTACCTGCAGAAACATGAAAGATGACAGATTTCACTAATTCCAACTATTCCCGGTCTCTTATCTTTGCACTACATATATTATCATCCTTCCTTATTCACTTTTTTCTTATTTCATCATCTTTCTTTTTCTCATTGGCCTTATCCACTCTTGTACAAGCTGGTAATATGGGTAGCATGGGAAACGATGCTTGAGCTTGTGAAGGAATATGGCTTGCCCTCCGGTTCTCAACACTCACAAGTGAATCTGAAGCTATACACATATCTTCACACATTTTCCTTCTTCTACCTTCACATCTTTCTTTACAAGTCCCTACAAACTTTCAGGCAGAGGTGCCTTCGTTGGTTTTCGCTTGTTACTATTTCGCTGCAATATTCTACCTATTACAAGAACTCTTATTAGTTTACAATATTTACTCTATTTGTTAACTAATGACACCAACATAAAGATCAATACGACGCTCTTGCATACCAGAGGTCATCTAGGGTCATTCTTCGCCTCGTGTCTGGAGGGTAAAGGAAGGAACTAATTAGTGAGGGAGTAAGAAGCCTTCCGGGGCCCAGTTGCACCCGTACCCTGTTAGAGGAATGTAATAATGAAAATTCCCTGCAGATTCCGAGGATCGAAAGACTGATGTGAGTGTGGCAGTGAAAGAAAGATGTAAAAGAACTCATTTGGATAAATTGCCTACATGCGTGATAGTATAATGATCAAATTGGGCGTGTACATGCTATAGACACGACGCATCGCCATGATTGAAGGTAGCTCCCTACCAGCACCGAGATTATTTGTCTTCTCTCAACAGGAATCGAACTCCAGTCCACATGGTTAAAAATCGAGGGTTTAGTCCATTAGGCCAGAGGAGCTATAGTTCTGTTTATTTGTTTTTTACTTGTTATTTTGCTTTTGTTTACTTTTCTCTATCTTCATCTTAGTGGAAATAGCCTATTGCTAAGGATAGTTTTCTCTATCATGTTATTTAATTTTTTTAATATTTTCACTTCTGTTTGCCTTTCATTGTTCTCTTTTCTGATAATTCCGTCTGAATTAACGTCTAGCATCGAAAAGGCAAATATCCCCTCACTTGCGAGAAAGTGATAGGAGGCGAAATCTTCTGCATGAATGCGTTATCACTTCCTTTTTGCCTCCCAGACACCCTAATAACCTCCCCTTGGATCTATTGTACAGGCCGTAGCCAAAGTAGTAGCAATTTTCCCTTGTCTCCCATATATCCTCACTCTCCCTTCAGATTTCCCTCCCCTGACCCCAATGTCTATTTATTATACTTAAGTGGACTTATTTTCCCCTCTGTTTTGCCGATGCTATTATATTTCCCTTCACATATCGCTAATTCTTGTCATATCATCCTACTTACTCTCGACACGGCCAATTCTTATCACCCTTCCTTAAACCCCTTACCCAAATACCATGCATTTCCCCTATCTATTTTCCCTCATCATCATCTTTTCAAAATTCATGTTACATTTTCCATTTTTTTCTTATTTCCCCTCTATTATTTCGTTCATTTGACCAAAATCTAATCTTGCCTAACTCCTAGGGAATCACAATTATGTCTATTTTCTTCAAATGGAAAGTTTATTGATTCTGTCCCTTTATTTTCCCTCTACATAAATACCTTCAAATTAGCTTTCTTTCTGTCTCCGTCAGATAACAAAAGGCTCTATGACGAAATAATATTTTGAACGCTCATATATATATTTAAAATAATTAAATAAATGTAAAAGTGAATACATATACGGCCGCCATCACTGGTCAACAATCTTTGAAATATTGTGTGCCTCTTAAATCAGATTAGTTAATTCTCATGTATTTTCTTGCACTGAATCCAAACATCACCCCGAAAAATGTTTATTGTCTATGGGTTTAAAGATATATGGCATCTAATGTTTGATTATTCTATTATAACGTACAGAATGTTTCATTATGTTTTAAACTCTAAACCATATCTACTCTCTACCTTTTGCTCTACGTTTATTGTGGGCTGAAGAATCATCTCTTGCCATTGTCCAGCAACTGCCCAATTTACCCTGGTACCGCCTTTCCATGGTTAGAATATCTTTGTGAAACCTTTTACCATGTCCGTCACTAACTGCGTCACAGTTCGCTGGAAAAGTCTAAATGAGTCCAAAAAATGTATATAACGTGACATGTTACATCTCATGTTCTTGTAAGCCTTTATGAGGTTTTCCACCAATTCTTCATCATTTCCTTCCCTTCTGTTTCCGAAAAATCCCTTCGCCACCAACTTGAATGCTTCCCAAGCAGCTTTCTCCTCCCCATGAAGGGCTGATTCAAAGTCACCCTCTTTAAAAAGCTCTCGAATTCAAGGACCAAGGAAAACTCACTCTTATAACTTAGCGTCGCTCAGTGAGTGGAATTTTGATGTTAAATACCTAAAATCGCTTATCTGGTTTGTCCATAGCTTTTATAAAGTTTTTTATGAGCCCAAGTTTTATGTGTAGTGGTGGTATAAAAATTTTGTTTGGTTCAGTGAGAGGTGGATATTAAACATATTTCATCACAGGCTCCAATGATTTACGAGGTGTTCAGTCTCTCCTGATTTGGTAAGAACCACTTGCACAGCTGTCCCATTCACACAGAAAGCAGCATTACTCGGTGTATCCACCCTGCAAGCCCATCAGAAGAGCAACAACCTTTAAGTAACCACAGAACTGCCATTGATGTTCATTATATCTTATGCATTGCAAGATATGCTCTATATTCTCATAAGTTTCTTTTATATATGGTACATAGCCCACAGGAATTGATGGCTCACGATTGCTGTTGTGCAGCAAGACAACTTTCAGAATCATTTTTGCTGAATCAATGAACAACCTCGAGTGTCTGGGATCGTATTCGAAGCCAGTTGCTTCCATAAGACCATTAATATTGTTGCAGGCAACTAAATCAACTTTCATTAAGAAGAAATCGTTGAACTGATGCTGACGGTCACGGAATTTTAAAATTTTTACATACGTTGCTAAGAGATTCCACTGTTGAAGACGAGAGCCTAGCAGCTCTGCCTTATTCTTGGGTAGTCATCTATCACTGACAAGATCATGGAGTTTCCCTTGTATTATGAGATGTTGCCTATAGGAGTGTGCTTTATTGAAATTTTGGTCACTCTGTAATCCAGCACTGTCATCTTTCTCTGCTTCTTCCTCACCTTCTTTCACATCTGACTCGGAGGATACCGAAGTTGTTACATTAAGTACATGGAAACCTTCTCCATGTAGAACTATGTGAATTGCTGATGGGAATGTTTGGATTTTCAATGAGCTCCTTTTTCCTCTGTAAAAAGCCATTTGGTACTGGAGGTACCATGCATAAATAACAATTGTTGTTATGGTCTGTTGGCCCTCGCCACGTCATTGGCACAGCAAAAAAGATTCTTTTCCTTTTCCTGTTCAACTATTGGCGAAGGTTAGTAGCACAAGCGTTGCATAATATTTTAGCAGCCCAGTTGTTATCCTGGTTACCAATCTTGCATCCATAATATAGGTGAAATGCCTATCTAACCATGGCAGTTATACGGCGCTACCTTGATGCATTGAATCTCCCACCACAAATGTAGCCGAATTTGTCTGCCTTATTCACCCAAGTATGAGAAATCTGAAAGAAAAAAACAACAAACAATTAGAAGATAAACAGAAAATTTATTCATAAATTTATCATTATAATACAGAGGATGATAACTTAGCAGAAGTATTTATATCATTCAGTAGGAAAATAAAATTAATATAAAATGCCTCACATGTGCACTGAATATGTAGTATAAGTTTATAAAATGTTTGACTCGGAAAATCACCTACTCTCACCTAAAAATGTAAACTTGCGCATAAAAACCCTCTTCCATAACTGCTGGAACAATACTGAAGGGCGGTGAGGCTGGGAGTGTAGAAAGAAACACTACCGCAAGTCGGTTGGAACCTGTGGTGACACGTAGGTGTATCTTGAAAAGTAGAGCTAAAAATAATTTTAACCATAACTGGCGGAACAATCATTATACAACAGCGACCTAATATTAGTTGGAAATTGCTACTCTGGTCTCGGAATTATCTTGGTTTTTGACCAGTTTTATAAGGGGAAGAATTTTAGTTTCACAACGGAAATATCATCAATACTGAAAATTAAACTAAATTTGCGACCCATGAAATCTTTATATATATATATATATATATATATATATATATATATATATATATATATATATATATATATATATATATATATAGATATATATATATATATATATATATATATATATATATATATATATATATATATATATATATATATATATATATATATATATATGTGTGTGTGTGTGTGTGTGTGTGTGTGTTATATTTTTATTATATATTAATAATTATCTCACTGTATCAGACCTGAAGATAGGCGTCGATCCTGAAACGACGCCAATAAAGAATTAGTATCATAAATAGTACTTTCTATGTGGCCCATTGATTCATCATTAAGATAAATATTAAATTTATCTTAATGACCCTACTGAACCCTAGCTTACTTTGGCTAGACACAGTAGGGTTGACACTAGAGTAAGGAAGCACAAACAAGTTAGCAAGGCAGTACGAATCAGCAAATCTCTCACCAAACACCTGTGAGATGCTGACTACCGTATCAAGAAAGGGGCCAAAATGCGTTAACAATTGCATCCATCAAAAGCTGACGGAAGGCATTGGAAGCAGCGTTCATATGCACGTCTAAATTGTTATAAAGGCTTCTGTAATATAAATCGGTAGGTGGCAAAGGAATTCGTATCACCCTTTGCTCTGCCTCCTTTATTACTGCTGTTAGTTACCCTTATTTTCACAAATTGTATGTTAGTACGTTTGTACCTATTTATTTTCAAGATATATAAAAAATATTTATGCTAATAACTTTAGTTTCTCTCCAAAGATGATATAAGTTGTATTGAAATATGTCAGTTTAACAGTCTGAGTTAAACTGTTATGCTAATTTCTTTCTAAAAGAAAATGGTGCATAAATGGATTTTTGTAAAGTATTCAAGGATTAAACTAAAGTTGTGAAGATGGCTGTAATTTCCCCCTATATATATATATATATATATATATATATATATATATATATATATATATATATATATATATATATATATATATATATATATATCAATGAAACCACTTTCTGAGCACAAAGTTTATTGAAAAATTATTTATTATACAATAATTTACTCGCTATTGGGGAGAACAGTGTCTTCATATATATATATATATATATATATATATATATATATATATATATATATATATATATATATATATATATATATTAAGCTGACACATTTTCAATATTCCCCAAATATTATTTTCTTTCGTCTGGTTATAAACAACAGGAAACCTCATAAGCACCAATGCACGGAATTTAGAGTTGCCAGGGGCAACACATTATCCAGCCCATTCTGGATATTCATCTTTTTTCCTCTTAGCATTCTTCACTTGCCTTTGTCAGATCTCGTAATGGCAGATACTTGAAATGCCTTTATTGGCTCTCGTAATTACAGCATCTTCAAATGTCTATGTCGGATCTCATAATTACAGTGAGGTGATACAAGTATTTGCACACTTAAATTTTCAATATTTCTGAAATATTTCGTTCTTTATTCTGGTGTCACAACTAATTTTAAGCTCAGTAAACTTATATTTAGCATAAGAAATACACATAATAGAGACATTCCTTGTATACAAATAATGAAAATTGCTACTGAACAAAACTTAGGAAGTGACAAATGTACTCAACCTCTCTAATAACATGTGAGAATAATTTAATTAAACAAAATATATTTTCTAAATTCAATGAAAAAGGTAAGATTAGAGAAATTTCAAGAAACGAATCGATGATGAGAATCGATAGAAAGGTGTTTGGTTTGAATAATTTCGAAGGTCAATGAAGTTCCTAAAGCTAATTGACAGCAAATAATCAAACTTCCTCAAATTAATTTTCCTTTAGACTTTTTTAAATTGTTTATTTTATAACTTTAAACACACACGCACGCACACACACATATATATATATATATATATATATATATATATATATATATATATATATATTATTGAAGTCAATAGCTGTTGCAGCGTTATTAATTTTAACTAATATTTGTAAATAAATCCATATGTGTTCATTCCCTAAAGATGACCTAACACGGTTGAAAGAGGTTTAGGGATAAATAATGTTATTCGCGAATGTTTTTTCTCGCCTCGAAAACACTGTAAAAAACTTGTAAGAAACATTAAGGAAATACAAGTTAAAATTAATAACGCTATCACAGCTGTGGACTTCAATAGTAAATGCATAAAACATGGCCTTTTAGCTAATTTTATATATATATATATATATATATATATATATATATATATATATATATATATATATATATATATATATATATATATATATATATATATATATATATGTATATATATATATATATATATATATATATATATATATATATATATATATATATATATATATCCAACTTCACTGCAGGAAAGAGAAAATGGAATAATTTTTCTTTGGAAATAGTTATTTCTGACTTCGAGAAAATCCGAGCTGGGGTGGGATTCGAGCCGTGCACATTGAGGCAGCGAGCAACCGCTTTGATCTCAAGCAAACCGCCTTTTAGACCACTCGGCTACGTGGTCATTTCAGAGAAGAGCACTTGATAACACATATTCAAATCCAACTTCTTTTTTCATTTTAATATAATGGTTTAAATAGCGTGCCCTATTTTCCGTTTCTATAATTCTCCCACTTTCTTTTTTAAGCTTTAATGGTCCACGTAATTAATTTCATAAGCGTTTAATTACATTTATTATATTTTACGGTGTCATTTAATTTTCGATTAATATATATAAATATATATATATATATATATATATATATATATATATATATATATATATATATATATATATATATATATATATATATATATATAAGAGAAAATAAGAATTGGACGCGAATGAGCAAATGAGACAAGAAACCGGAGTTTATTCAAAGGAAAGAGAGAGGGACCTTAGAAGAATCCAGAATCAAAGGAAGCAGAGGACGGCACAGTGAACGCGATCTTTTACCGATAAGACAAAAATAACACCAGGGTAAAAATGTTTTGAATTCCTAGACGTGACTCGAACCCGGGTCTGCTGATTGCTGTTCTGATGCTTTACCGCTAGGCTACCAGGCAGAGTAACTATGTATATATATATATATATATATATATATATATATATATATATGTATATATACGAGAGGGACCCAATAGGTTTTGCAAATCGGTAGGGCAAAACAGAAGAAGAGGGATGGCTGTTGGTGGGGGTGTTAGGACAATTTATGAAAAGTCAGGACCTGCAACCACTCGCTCCTGCCTCGTCTATTTGAGAATCAGTAGCTGATCACAGATTGTCAGTCACAAATTTTTCAACAATGGAGAAGGATGTGCACCGTGCAGTGATAAACCTTTTGACCAAGGAAGGCAAAAATGCAAAAGAGATCCATGAACGCATGGTTGCAGTGTACACCGACACCGCCCCTTCCTATGCAACCATTGCTCACTGAAAAAGCGAGTTTCGCCATGGTCGTGAGTCCCTTGAAGATGACCCCCGTCCAGAACGCCCGTCCGACGTGACCAACGAGGACAATGCGGCCCGTGTGGAGAAAATGATGCTCCAAAATCGACGGCTGAAGGTCGAAGAAATCGAACGAGAACTTGGAATATCAAATGGAAGTGTTATCAACATCATCCACGATAATTTGGTAATGATCAAGGTCTCTGCTCGTTGAGTCCCTAGAAACCTCACGCCCATTGATCGACTTCAACGTCGTCAAAGTACACAAGGCCAGAGTTGCACAAGCTGCCCTGGACGAGTGCGGATTCGAGGAGCTCAACCATCCCCCTACATTCCAGATCTGACCATTAGCGACTACTTTTTATTGCGCCAGCTCAAGGCTGCACTGTGTGGGCATCAGTTTGAGGACGATGAAGATGTCCAGCTCGCCGTCCAGGAGTGGATTGAACAGCAGTCGGGAGATTTTTGGTTGTCGAGAATTCGAAGCCTCAGGGACAAGTGGCGCAAGTGTATTGAAGTCGAGGGTAGTTATATTGAAAAATAATATATCTCTTTTCGTCCTATCTGGTTTCCTTATATCCGAGTTGCAAAACATATTGACCGCTTCTCGTATATATTTATATATATATATATATATATATATATATATATATATATATATATATATATATATATATATATATATATATGTATATATATATATATATATATATATATATATATATATATATATATATATATATATATATTTATATTTATATATATAGTGAGTAAAATACCATCATGCTGAAAATTGGATGACTCAAAATTGTCATTCATACTTGGCGACGTTTTGTCCTCCATGGTCATCTTCTTTGGCCTTAAATATAAACAAATACAAAAGAAAAAGTCTACTAATCAAGAAATAAATGCATAATTAAAACACGTAAAAGGAATAATTCTAAGTTATTTTGGTGATTTTGAACCTATTAAATCGAAAATAGACGATGTAAAATTAAAAAAAGTAACAACCTCAAAAGCTAGGAATATTAATTCAATTTTAACAATTTGAAATTTTTAAACAAGGTTAAAATTAGTCAGAAAGTGAAAGGAAATAAAAAATGGATTAAGAAAATCATTACCTAATAACAAGTATCCAAACTGCTGCAGATTAGAATTTTAACACAATGATTTCTTTTTCACCTACCGTATGTAATTTTTTTTAAACTAAAACACTTAAGTCCATAAAAGCGAAACACCCGGGTGACAGTTGGGTTCCAGAATCCTTACGAATATTAATGAGGACAGAATGTTCATTTTATGTGGGAAGATGGGGAACTGACGATGAATCGATATTTAAATTTGGAGAGTAATGTTTGATATATAGGGATTCTAGTTTTCGAAGGGTCGTAGAGCAATTATGTGTATTTAACATTTTGAACTTATGCAATATGACGTCTGTCATACATTTTATGACGTGATCTCTTATTCCAGATTTTTCATTGGTTTGTAGTGGTTTTGCGGTTTGGTTACTAACGCCCATAATATGTTAAGAGGATCTTGCCTTTAGTGTTCTCATAGAGCTTTCAATATATGAGCCTTGGGAACACAAAGGTCATTTTATAAATAAATTATGGAAATCTTGATTCGTTTAAAGACTGGATCCTTTAAGTTAAAGAAAGATTTAATTTTAAATTTGTTCACAAACGTTATTTGAAATTTAATTTGTGAAAAATATTTTCTTAGTAATAACTGTATTTTAAGGTTTAAAACTTTATTATATAGGCTCAGCTCTATCATTACTAAATCACATTTGTCATTTGTGACTGTTGTTCCGGGTACGCTCGGGTTATGAACGTCTTTCATTAATGAACGGAGTGATTAATCTACGGGAAACTTTTAGAAGACCGTTGTTAAAACAAATAAGACTGTTGAAACTGCCATCTATATTTCATAGACGTGTATGATGAACACAAGTGATACGCACGGTAAATAAGAGTTTTAAGTTAGGCAATTTTATATGTAAACGCAGTGTCAAAGATGAGAGAAATGATGAGCAGAGATAGAGAAAGAGAGATGGGTAGGACGGAAAGAACCCGCGATCGGCTACCTTTCGAGGTAACTTTCGTTTGATAAGACGCCTTTTAGCGAGCCGAATTGTAACAACAAGAGGTTAGGCAATATGGCGTGAAGGTCTAAATTCACTTCCGCTGTCTCGGTAACATTCACTTTCAGCGAACTCGTATAAATAGGTAAGTGTTGGCTTGAGTAAGATTAGTACTTGGCTAAAGATGAGCGACCGTCAAGAAAGATTTTTCTTTAAGATGACTCAGCAGAATTCAGGTGACAAGGGAGTTTTTGTTGACCCCCTTATCAACCCATCGATTCCTTTGTATACTTGGCAATCAAAAGTAAAATCCACCCACTAAATCCAGGTCAATTACGGAGCTAAATTGAATTCTATCAGTAACTCGCTTCAGTAACTGGCATGTTTGCTCAAAACAACACAATGAAAGGACTAGAATATATTTGGCAATCAATCAGTTGCTTTAGGAATTTTTAAATGTTCGTAATAGTGTATCAATTTTGTACTAGAGGAGATAGAAATTTCACAGCCAATTTGAATAGCCTTATATTAGGCAAATTATAAGATGCATTAAGAAGGACGCAGTGGAATACCAGTTTTATATAGTTTAGGTGAAAATATTTTCTATCTAGGCCAGAAACTGTGGCATGCATTTTGGAATAAAGCTTATTTCCAACTGTCGAGAAACCTATTAAATTTCTTATCCAATTGAAATGTATGTAATTTATTCTCCGTTTCCTAACTTTTAAATCTGGTGGAGTCTGCCAAAAGTGTAACTCTTATTTAGGTAATCTTAATGGTTTAATAACACTTGTCCTTTTCCCTTGTTGGGTTTTGTAATTATGATATTTCGGTTTTTTCCCAAATTCAGGGAAAGTTCCAGGTCCAAATTGCGAAAAGAAATCGAGGTAAACTTATCCCACTTAAATTTCTGGTACATTTGTTGGGAAGTATTTAAAAGTTTATATAGAAATCTATTAAAAGACTCATAACAAGAAGATAGTTAAGGGCCTTAGCAAGCTTTTCAAAATAGACTATAAAGGTGGGTTTAGTGTAGAAAAAATTAGGAACATTGAAATCTAAACCAAGTGAAAGCAAAAATCTCGCCCTATGCGATAAATGGTAATCTGATAGTTTGTAACAACTTCATTTGGATCCACAAATTAAGGGCAATTTATACTAAGGAATTTAATTAAAATTCATGTATTAATATTGTTTCATTTTTTAAACAGAAGAAGTTTTGTAGTGTAATTTTTTTAAGTAGTAAGCCAACCAAAAAATATAGGTTATTAGACAGTGAATGGAGAGAGTCTTGTTGCTTTTGTGCAAGTTCTTCCACCCTATTTGTTTAGTTTTCCTTTCATAGAGCAATAATTAATGGAAGGAATCATTGTAAAACTGTAAATTGTAGAGAGATTTACATTAAAGCTTGGATAGAAAAATTGGGGGTACACTTTACACTCATGGCCTGTGTCAAAAAAACATGTATCGAGTTCAGCCATTAAAAGTCTTCTAGAAGTTCTTTTGTAGAATCGGAAAAGACGCAACGTTTCCTGTCCATAGCAGGAATAGATATAGCGATTATTGTCGCTTCTAGACAACTTGATCTTAATATTGAGTAAAAATCCCAGGATGAGGAAAATTGAATGAGGTAACATATTTATTATTAACTAATTTGTCTTTTAAATAAAAAAATGGCGATTTGTTTATGGTGATAATGGCTTAGTATTTTAAATACCTGTAACAGGTCTACTTGTGATGTTTCAACTAATCTTGTTGGTCTGACGGTTATCATTTGACATTGGAAGCTCGCTCGTACCAGATTGTTAGGCACGCAAAGTGACCCATTAGAGGTAAAAATAATGCTTTTTCACATAATATATTTGTTTTTTCAATTATTATTTTGATACAATATTTATGTCACTCTTTAAACATTTAACCACCTCTATGAGTCCTCTATTTTTTACAATTTATAGTGTTTATTTATATTAATTTCTTGATTTGTATTTTATGTCTTGTAGTCAGCTCTTTAAATCTAAAACAAAACTTGACTTATAAACATTTTGCTATACTGAAAGGCCGAATTCGCCTTAACTACGTAGTAAACTATCTTATACAAACTACGAGTTCATCCTTTAAAAAACATTCCATTGAAAATAGTTGTGTGTTGCATTTAATTCAAGGAGTTCGTGATTATCATTTCTTTGTCTAACTGCATTTGAATATTATATTAAGGAGAAGTTTAACACTGGCTCTTCACTCTCAAATAGCTCAGCCAGCACAAAAAAATATTTCTCCCCCTGCGAAAGATCAACAAATTATTCTCTTAGAACTGAGCCTCTGTCTCCCTGAACTACCTGAAATGGCTTCCCCCCCCCACCCCTCCCTGTTTCTCTGTCTCTCGTTTGTTGTAAGTTCGGTTTTATCTTCCTATTTGGTGGCAAGCGCACACACACCCTTTCATATGTATAAGAATTAAAACTAATCTAAGGAACGTCATCACCATCAATAAGCCTTAAGTGTGTACTACATAGCACTAATAGAATGAAGCTAGAAAATTTGATAGTGAAAAATTTGCCAGTCGGGAAATTTTCCTGTGAGACAGATGCCCAGTAAGGAAAATTGATATGCAATTAAAAGGTTTATGAACTACTTCACTTTCACTTAGAAATATTTAAACCCACAAGCATAAATAGGCGGCTTTCATTATTAAATTAATCCTAAGATTGGGCCTAAAGTACGGTTAGACCAAATTGGCAAATCGATGATACAAATATACTTAAATGTGAACGATACGAGTATTCTACAGTCATATTTGATTTTCATCAGTTTGGACGCTTTTATAGAGATTCTGTTACACATAAAAATGGTAGTTGTAGTTAAAATTGAACCTGTAGAAGACATCGTTATTCATGACCTTCAATATACATATCATCAAAATCAAAAACCCAAGCACAAAGCGAAAATTTATTTGTTAATCTGTATTAACAAAAAAACAATTGTGCATGACAAGATTACATACTACATCCAACGAAGATAGATATGAAATATTAAAACATATGAATGAACAAAACCACGCGGAAACAGACAGTGAAGTGAAAGCAAAAGGTGCAATGGCATAGTTAAAAGAAGAAACTCTCAGAACTCATCAAGCTACTCATACATTAATAAGTTTTTGTTTGTTCTCTTCAGAAGAATCTAGACATGTTTAGCTTAAAAGGGTGCAAAACAGTTCTCGAAATGTGAGAAATTGAAAAAAGAATGCTTTACTATTCCTCTGGATTCCAATTCCTTGACTCTGGTAAGAAATTCTTACAATATGAGTCGGGAGAAGATGACGCAAAAGAATCCTGATATTTGCTAATGGGACCTTTATAGCATCGCCGTGCATATTCTCTCAACTTTTTACTATGCACATAAATTCTAGAAAGAGCAGCTTTCCCGTGTGGTTGTGCTTCTCCCTAACAAAGCTGAGGAAACGTATAAAATTATATTTTCAAAGCTTAAAGACTTCGTCAATGAAAGTCCAATCTGTATGAAGAGCAATTTTGAAATTGCTTCTATTAATGGAATTACAGCTGTTTTCCCATTTACTGAGCACACTGGTTCTTTTTTCTATTTTTCTCACTCCCTCTATAGAAAGTTAATAAATATTGGATTTCGACAACGCTGTCACAATGACAGCAGCTTCAGTTTAAACATACGTTGTTTTCCCGCCCTTGCCTTTCTACCTTGCCATGAAGTTGAATTTGCATTCGATGAATAAGAGAAGAGCAACGACATTATTCCATATACAGATGTGGGACGTACAGTCTAGGGTTTTAAAGTGCAAGAAAAAAACGAATAACAGCATTGAGTGGTTTAATAATGCTTTTACGAAAACTCTTCCCAGAATTCATCTGAGCATTTGGTAACTAATAATCTCCCTTAAAAAAGAGGAAACACTGGCTCAAGCCACAAAACTTCAATATGAAGTAAGAGAGAAAATTCACACAAGAAAAAATTATAAAACATCATTAAGAAGTTGATGAGAATAGTAAGCCATATTAAAGATAATGGTAAGATAGAATTTCTTCGCCCTGTAGGATATATGTAATCTATGTTTTTAAAGTTCTATTTTCATGTTCATATTTTCATATTTAAATATATAAACTTAGGATTAGATTTTAAGTGAAAGAGAAGTAATTTGAAAACTTTGCATGGTGGTCGTGAAGAAAAGATTAATTAAATTAAATATTTGACCTTTTACTTTGCCTTTTTCATAAAAATATAGTCAATTTTCCTTACTGGCAATTAGTCACTGGCAGTTTTCCTTACTCTCAATTTTCTCACTATCAATTTTCCTGTGACTTGTACAATCATTATTGCCTGGCTTTCTCTAAGGATATTAAACCCCTTCAGCTTTGAGACGTCGGTTCTCACAACAGTTTCGAAGATTACACCAAACTTGTTATGAAGATCTATCTATCCTTTTGCTTGAGAATTATGAAAATTTATATTTGATGATTATGCATCGTCGTCGGTTCCAACTTCTGCCCAAGCATCAGTTTCGTCGTCAGTTATCCGGTATCCTCGGCTGAAAGAAAACAAAGACGAATGCCAGTTGCTGAGAAATTTGTTTTGGGTGATCGTGGCTGCGCGATGATCACGCGGTTTCGGTAAGGCTGGTTGCATCACTCTACCAGTTTCTTAGTTTATCAAGGCCCGTCTTGGTTGCGGCTGTCCTTCTCCGCCTGGCCTCAATGGGAATCTTATATGGTTCATGTCTGCTTGGTCGGCCGTTGTGGTCTTTCTGTTAGTTGCATTTAGTCTGGAAGAATTGAACGTCTGGAAAATGACCATAAATTTAAGAAGACCCTTTAGTCAGAATATATCAAGGAAGATCAGAAGGACAAATCTTGATATTCTTCTGAATTTGATTAAGTCTTAGAAATTCAAGAAGGACTTCTTCATAAGTCGTCGTCGTCGGTTCTGTCATCTCTTATCCTATCGGGACGAGGTTGTTCAAGTCTCTCTTTTCTTGTCATACGTTTTTCTTTCTTTTGCCTTCTCCCTTCCTCTAACGCCGCGGAACCACCATGAACGGCCCTCCTGTGGTTACGAAGTTGAAAATGATTTATAGCATTCATATCTAACAAAACGGACAAGAGAACCTTTCATTTATATTTTCTAAATATTTTGATCATATTCCACCAGTCATTCTGATGAGGCTAGTATGAAAACAAACCCGCTTTCCATAATTTCAATCGATAAAATAATAATAAACAGTAAGAAATGCCGTAGTACCTATATGATGGCCTAATATCGCGCTAGAAGCCTTGTTTTATCACAGAATCTGTCTAATGACTTGTAAGGTTTCATTGATAGTCTTAAGTCAGTCAAAATTGCATCACTCTCTTCGATATCGTTTGTTCAGAAGTTGGATAATATAATCCTAGTCAGAATTTTTGCCTGCGGAAAACTCTCAGACTGAACATTGACTGTAAATAAATTGTCAATGAGAATATAACAGGGCGGATTATTTCCAGTAATTGTTTTTGCAAATTAACCTCATCATCTCCATTATTCCGCTTGCCAAATTGATTACTGTCAATCTTCCGACTGAGGAGTTTCCGTACACTCATTTTAAAACCACATATTTCCATTACTTTATTTGAATAAATTGCATTCTTTTTCTTGGACCTGTTTTCCTTACCTCTCTATTGACAAGTAAGTTAATCTAATACTTTCTGCGAAGAAACTATTAAAATGAACTAAATCTGAACTCCATTATGGGATTCGTTTTGTAATCTTTATTCTAAATATATCTTTAAGTTCACCTTAAAAAGCAATAAAATTTTAGGCAGGGTTTGAAGAATCCATTAAGGCAGATCAAATTCTCTTTTTGTGTCATTTCTTTAAAATGAATTCCCCAGGTTACGTCAGAACCTTTGTGCAGAAAACCTTGCAAACAACTGTTAATTGTTGTTCAATCAGGCCCTATTAATTCCCTGAATACCTTCCTTTCATTGCTCTCGCCTCAACCCTATAATTCAATTAAGTTTAAGTCCTTTCCTTGCCTCTAGGTCAATTTATTTTACCAATTCCTTTTAAAGTTAAATTATTCATATTTTGAAATTTGGATTATAGAAGCACATATTGCTTTATATTCTTGAGGTCGGTATTGTTGAGATGTACATTCTTTAATTGGTATTCATGAGGTGTTATTCTTAAATGATAAGTCTTGAAGTGCGTATATTTTAGTATCTTATTATTCTGCGAAAAATTACCTCGATTATTTTTGTAGGGAATCCATACCATTTCCACCGAGTATAATTTAATTTAAAATACTTCTTACTATTATTTCCAACTTACAATACATATGTAAACACCGAAACACTTTAATATTTGGTCCTTTAATTAGGCGATAGCGCTTCCTCATGGGCGAATAAAGATGGGCGGTAGTTTGATTTGGTCACAACCAATAGACATAAATAGAACTTTTACATTATTTTAATTATATTGTATTAGAACCTTTGAAGTGGGAAAAAATACAAATATATGACGTGTTTTAGGATTTAAAAATTAATTTTCAGGTGAATACAAAATTTAATTTTCCCCAAATATCAATTAGACATTAATATATAAGTCAAACATTATTTTATTACTAGTTGTACATTTTACTAAATGCTGTACTATTAAAATACTTTAAAATGTTAAGTTAGGGGGAAGCAGTGTCCCTCATAATCCCTTTAAAATATCTCAGAATGGAAGGTGAGGAAAGATAAAGATGAATACGTATGGTGTTGATAAATCACACCTGCTTTAATTAGCCCTCATAATGCAACTACCGAGCTCATAAAATGACGCAGTCACCTTGATACCGAAACTTGGTTGTTATTAACGTCTGAAATACTCTGGTAGTCATATTCATGCGGTAAAAGAGAAGCCATGTGTAATGCAACGAAAAAGGACGACTTCAAAGTTGAAAACATACATAGATAAAATAGAAGGTAAAGTCATTTAAAAAGACAAGGGGGAACATAGTCTGAAATATCAAACTATTTTTAATTAGCGGAATCTAAAAGTTTATTAGAGAACTCAAAGTAAGAAGTGCTAAATGTATAGACGCTCAAGTTTAAGAATTTGTCACTACTAGTATAGATCAAAGAGAGGGTGAGGATACAACTACAGGTAACGGTACAATTCCCTTGCATCCGTTGCTCATCTTGCTCTCCCTTGTTAAACTACATATTAAATGAGGCGCTTAAACTCGTGGTTGTTATATTTTGGTTAAATTTTATTTAACGTAAACTTAAACGTTATTCTATTGTATGTAGGTAAATCTTATATTTATTACTTGCTCGTGACGCGTCATTCTCCCTTGTCAACTACTCTTTCCGTAACACGTTTTTCATCACTTTGAAATTCGTCTTGCGACACTCTAGGATGCGTTTAAACGCATCGTCTAACATGTTTCAAACTTGTTTCCAACGAAAATTAAGTTGGATTAATGAAATTGTGCCTCAGTGTCATTTTTCAATTTTCTGCTAACAAAATAAATTACAGAATAATTTCAGCGTACTAAAATCAAGGTGACTTCAAATCTGAAGTGGAAAATGAAAGATGAAATGTGAAGCATGTCAAAGTATTAAGCAAAAGGAAAATGCTGATGAGGATTGTTTGTGTGAAGACATTTACGTGTCAAGTAGGAAGGGAGGATATATAAAGGATAACAAATGTGTGTGTGTAATAAATCATTGCTTTCTATGTAGCCCCTTATTACTTTGTGTAGTTTGGGATGTGCATACGATTTGTCTTGAGTATATAGAACAAACATACACTTTAACAGCACTCCTTTACGAAAAATGCAGCCTTATACTTAAAATATAGTCGAATCTAAAGAATATAAAATATCAAAAGATAAATAATACAAATGTGAATAATGAAAAAAAAATAAAAAGGAGCGAATTTTATATTTAATTAAATAAAGGAAAAAGAATAAATCATAATTTCTTTGAGAGAAATGAGAAACAATAATAGATATAAGACAGATCAATTAGATTAAATAACTAATAAATTCATTTACTATGTATCTAAGACACCTACAAACAACGAGTGGAGAATAATTGCGTGATTTTCTAGAGCTAAATATACCCAGTTATCTAACAGTGAAATTGAAAAGATTCCCTGAAAATATTTGCTATTCATGTGCGACATAATGTAAAACGTTTTTTGAAGCTAAACTTTAAGTAGGAAGCTGCAATGTTCCTCTCAAATCAGGAAGCTAATAAATGACAATTGCAGGATTTAGGTAATGTAAAAAAAAAATCTGCTCGCAAAGCCTTCATGATTTTTTAAATTTGTAAGTTAAATTTAACCTAAACTTTGAGGGTGATAAAATTGCAGTTATTGGTAGCGTAACGAAGGTTTATGAAAACACTAATCCAAAGAATGTGAGATTTTATGAAGTAATAGATGATTTCCCAATTGGAAGAGATGTTCTTGAAGTTGTATGAGGTAGTGGTGATGTGAACTCATAAGCTAGCCTCTATTAACGAAGGAAACCTCAATCCTGTGAGAGCCACTGGGAGGAAATATTGTCAATGCAGTATGGAAATTACCACACGGACACAGAAATAACTAGTGGCATAAGTTCATATAATCGTGAACTTTTGCCTTTACCTCAGTAAATATTCTGCCCGATGTGTAGACAAAGTGTTGCAAGATCATCTCATAATTGTTGCGAGATCATTTCATAATCATGACGGCAAAATCTGCTAATTAAGTTAGTGGAGGCGAAACATGACTGTTTTTCTATGATACTGACTATAAAAAACAATCGAAGTAGGGGTGCGGAGAGGTTAAAATAGTCCCAACAAAGGAGAGTTAGAAATGGCCACAGCGAAAGAGATTGGTGGCAAATGGTTTGAGGTTTACAGAAGGCGTGCTGTGATTTGAACTCCATCCACGAAACTGTCAATCCGAAAGCATTAACTACTAGTCAGATTCATGAATGAGGAAACAAAAGAAAAGGTCTTACACAAGGCCACCTGCTCTATGTTATGGAAGTGGTAAACAAGAAAATATAACTGCAAAGAAAAAGTGAAAAAGTAATATGAATAAAACTTTATACAAATGATTTGCTCGTTAACATTGCGTTGTCATATTCTTTCTTTTTATCTCGCTTATTTTGAAGACTTCACCTCTAATTTAGAATAGGTAGTATCTGGACTTGAAAACAACTATTATAACCAACCTTTAAACCAATACTCGAAGCAATTATATTATTTGCAAAGTAGATTATTGACCATTTATGGACACGTTTCCATTTTTCTTTCGGACACTTTTTTCTGTTTGTGATGAGTAAGCAGTTTGTGTAAGACAAATTTAACTAAATATTGTTCCATCTTATTTATATTTCATGTTATATCTTCCTCACTTCCCTTATTTCCAGTTCACTTTTTCCATAGGTTATCTATTTTACGAATTACTTCCGTTTTACTTCTCCATCATGATCCTTTATGTGTATTTTTATGTTTAACTTTTCTAAATCAATTATAATTTCTCTCTTCTTTCTTCTCTTTCGCTAATACTCTTAATCAATTTTCACTGTTCATGATCAGTGATTCCTCCTTTATTGCGAGCCATTACCTTTTATTTCCCCTCTAGGGCACAGAAAGGTGTTTTTTTTTGTATATGCCCAGCTGTCTCGACACACCGGATGAGGGGAAATGCATGCACCCGGTTCGGTTTGGACGCCTACGGGCAGATGTGACCAATAATAACTGTCCGTGACATCCGCGAATTTTATCCTCGCTCTTTTATTTTATTTCCCATTCCCCTTATTCTAATCCATGACCCTCAATTTTATTCCCTCACCTTAAAAGTGTGGGATCTAATACAGCTCTCACTTGTTCCATCTCTTCAAATTCATACTTAAATTTTCTCCTTTCATATCATTCTCTTTTTCAATCTCTACCATTAATACTCACTCCCAAATTGACTTTAGCCCAATCCAATCCCCTACTTTCCGAATTATGCACTTCCCTCTGACTTATGGAAGTTATCTCCCCTCGTTTGCAAATCGAATTCGATTATTATTCTCTTCCCTTCGTAATCAGAACTAATATTCCTTATGTAATCGACATTTGGTTCATACACGTTGCTAAGTGGCACAAAGGGATATTTTGGTTATTCTATGAATCTAATTTTATTTTAACAAATATTAATTCTATCATAAATATTAATTTTATCTTAACAAGTTCTGAATTTGAACTTTTCTTATATTTTTGCCTCTTTTAAATCTTTAATCTTATAATGCCTTTTTTTTATATTATTTCTTTACCTAATTTTTTGTTCTCTCATATTATTACTATATCTTGACCAAACTCTATAATAGAATTAATCCTTGCTCTATCTTGATTGATCTTTATCTTTACTCTCAATCTGTATCCACCTAGACAAAAGATATTAGCTTAAATCTACATTGGATCTCGGCCATTCTTTGTCTCATTATATTTTTTTTAGTTCAATATAAAACTCGAAAACGATCCTATTTAGGGCACTGGGAAATTGGGACAACCATGCCGACTACTCTATCTGAGTGTACTGGTTGATCAACGAAAGTGGGTCGCATTGCTGAGAAAATAAAGAAGGGTGAGTGCTGAGGTGGAATTAGGATGAATATGAGAAGGCGACCTACAGGAGAAAATATCTTATAATCCTGCAGATTTGCTGCGCAAGGGTGAAATACAGACTTACAGGGAATGCTATTCTTTTTAAGTTTGATCCATAGGTTCTCTGACAGAGCAATTCTGAGGAAGGATATGACCTGCACAGGTTTTCTCAAAGTTGTATATATTATAATGTTTGCGTGTGTGTGTGTACAGTCTTCCACAATGCGTATATTTGTGTGAAGTGCGATGGTGTAACCTGGGCATGCATCTAGGTTGGTCTCAGCCTCTTCTGCTAGTTTAAGAGAGCTGGATAGTGTCCCTAACACACCCTGGCCATAGTGGACGCTGTCTTCACGAGAATACAG
>OZ018321.1:195154125-195274125 GCA_963969495.1 Ceratothoa steindachneri | reverse complement strand
TGAGAAGAGCTCCTTCCGAAGGCTTTGAGGAAGACTGGTTTGCCAAAAATAGCCTTTTAACCGCATATATATCTATATATATATATATATATATATATATATATATATATATATATATATATATATATATCTATATATATATCTATATATATATCTATATATATATATATATATATATATATATATATATATATATATATATATATATATATATATATATATATATATATCTATATATATATATATATATATATATATATATATATCTATATATATATATATATATATATATATATATATATATATATATATATATATATATATATATATATATATATATATATATATATATATATATATATATTGTGATAGAACGGGTTGAGGCCGCGTTAATTTCAACCACTGTCACATGTTATTTAAAACCACGATGCTCCCCACGTGCATCTTCGCTTTGAAGCTAGGCGCCTTATCGCAGCCGCCTGAGTCAATGTTTAAACAAGGAGGTTTATCATCCCCTCCTCCCCCCCGTTTTCCCCATCCGCCGATCACGCCAGATTGAGTTAGGCTTATGGGCAGATAAGGCTTGTTCTCAGGCTCGGCTGTGCATTCCCTCGAAGCTCCCACTCCATTGTCCCCCACGCCAAGGGAGTGTCTCGACTATTTAGATGGAAACTTTACCACTAAGATCAGATTGGAGATCCAGATTTTCGTCGCGAAACATCACCAGGACCATCTCTCACCTTGTGCGCCAAGGGACCTCAACCTCGAGATTCACCATCACTTGTCCAGAAGAAGGACAATATCCCTTGAGTGCCAAGGTTCGAGCCTTCGTGACGCCGAGTCCACAAGGTTTCCCCCTTGTTGTTCAGAAGAGAACAACATTAGAACAGCCATTGTTCTTGAGCCCGTTGACAAGAAACGGTTATCACCCCCCCCCCCCTCCACTGTTGTTTAGAAGAGAACAACGTAGAACAGCCATTGTTCGTTTGAGCCCATTCGCCAAGAAACGGTTCTCACCCTTCCCCTGTTGTTCAGAAAGAGAACAACGTTAGAACAGCCATTGTTCGTTCGAGCCTGTTGACAAGAAACGGTTCTTACCCCCTCCCCTGTTGTTCAGAAGAGAAAAACGTAGCACAGCCATTGTTCTTTTGAGCCCGTTCGCCAAGAAACGGTTCTCACCCTTCCCCCTTGTTGTTCAGAAGAGAACAACATTAGAACAGCCATTGTTTTTGAGCCCGTAGACAAGAGATGGTTCTCATCCCCCCTGTTGTTCAGAAGAGAACAACGTAGAACAGCCATTGTTCTTCAAGCCGTTCGTCGAGAAACGGTTCTCATTCCCAAGACGCCACGTCAGGATCATTAAATTCTCCCTCCTTCGGCTGGAGCTCGCCAGCGGACCGAAAATTCCTTCACACCGCCTTCCTCTGCACAACAAGTATAAATTACGTAAGCCGAACGTTACCTTTGAGTATTTAACCCTTTTGTCAATTCTATCCTGTACTTTGAATGGTTTAGCGAACTATCCCATCTCTTTAATTTTATATTTGTTTTACCTTTTTAAATCTTTTAATTCTCGGATTAGCTCGAGTCCCCACGACCCTTTCCATTCTCTGTTTATGTCAATATTTTCCGTTTTGTGTGTTGTTGATAGTTATTATTAATAAAACTCTATTTTATTAATGATAGCAATATTATTATCTTTGAGCTCAGTTCCACTTCTTAAGCATATCGAAGATACATAATATCGGCCAGCCAGACATCCACGCACTCTAAAGATAATTAAAGAAGTTCCCTCAACGAATAGTTATATATGGTATATCGTCGAGAGTCCATTCTACGACATATATATATATATATATATATATATATATATATATATATATATATATATATATATATATATATATATATATATATATATATATATATATATACATATATATTTGTCATAGCATGTTTTGTTGAAAGTGACGGCTCATTTCGTATTAATAACTTCCTTTTTATGCCTCTCGATGATTTGTCGTAGTTTCGCTTTTCTTCTTGACATGGCCCATGAATCAGCTCAGCGAAGTTTATTAGAAACTAATAGTTTATATCTTAAGAAACGCAGCAGAAAAATGGGGCAGTTTTAGACAATATTTTCACTCCAGTGACGAGTTTCGATATGACTCCTATCATTATCAGAGACAAAGTAAAGAAATGACAACTAATAAGTTTCTATATTAAAACGGTTGTTACCAACGCACTAACAAACAAAACGACGAAAAGTATGGACACTTAGAGAAAATTTACAAACATAATAACAGCCATTAGAGCAGGGAAGAAAGGTCAAAAGAGATTATTGTCGGGTAATGGTCTAAGAAGCTATTTAATTGGATTGAATTGGCAAAATAAGTGAACTCCTTTTCCCACGGTGATTTGCGCCTTTAGGAGAATAGATTAAACTCCTCTTGCTGGTTTGGCTCCCATGCATTCGGAAGTATTTCATGAGAATTAAACTGTATATTTAACTTTGGTTACTCTTTCTATATGTATAGCTTCGAGAAAAGAGTAATTGGCAGCAATTTGGGCGGAATCAATTTTATTTGTGTTTTCCCCCACTTATCTCTTGTGTGATTTCGGCGCTCCATTATTGAAGTGGTATATCATCCTTTTTGAGAGTTGTGTTTCGGTCATCCGATATATGCGTGGTGTAGGTACTCAGAGTATCCTAATTTGCATGTGTTTTTATATATCAGATGTGTCCGTTGTTTGGGTTCTGGTGTAACTTATGGAGTGTTTTTTCTAATAAGGCTTGAGGTCCGTCTAGTCTGATAATTATAATATATAGTTAAAGAGACTCAGGTACTCGTTAATAAAATATTCAGTAACCACGATGTACATTCAACTATAAGGACGAAAATTGACTAATGGTAATGTACGGAGCCTCATAGCAGTCAAAATATGGAAAAAAAATATACTACTTTTAAACAAGCCCGCTATTAGCACAACATACCGCACAGAAGAAAGAATAGTAAAGGAAATTATTAACCGAATCATAGAACCAATAATGCTGAACAAAAGGTCGCTTTAACTATACATCGCTGCCCGATTCATCGTGCAAGAATAGTTCAACACCGGTTTCAAGGAAGAGGCGACTGACAGATATGGATTAGCAAAGCATAGGGTGTTACCTAAACCTTTTTTTAAACATTTGGACAATATCGTTAATGAAAATTGACTAACAATCAATCCAGTTGTTCCTCAAAGTTCCTAATATTTATCGATTGATTCAAAAACTATTACATAATATATATATATATATATATATATATATATATATATATATATATATATATATATATATTTACTGTAATTAAATGTATATTAACTGCAACGTTAGCCGTTATAGCTCTTTGTGCAATGTATCATTAATAAAAGAGTAGTTATTGACCTAAAATTAAGCGTCAACCAACGAGAGCCTCTTCGACAGAGGTTGATCATAACAGGATCTCAATGGTGAAATTAGGCGAATTGAAAATGGATGAGAGTTCAAATGGCCGATTAGTCGGAAGAGGAGACTACTCGGTCCTTAAAGCAAAGTTACAACGAAACTGTCCTGAACTCTGAACTTACCTAATTCCTGGCATATATCACTGATGGGTTGGGACTGTGTGGGAGGGGGGGGGGGGCACGCTATCTTTTTTAAGATGTTATCTTCAAAATGGCTATCCATCAACATTTATTCTGAAAGTTTGCCTATTTTCGGGAGAGTTGCGTGCCCACCAGTCAAGAGTGCCACAAGTAGGCTTATCTTGAGGTATTTTCCACACATTTAACTTTCTCTAACTTTTCCACTTGGAACACACCTATACTCCTCCCCATAAACTCATGCCATCGGTTTTCGCTTCTTAGTTTGGAAATTAATGAAAGTGGAACTTACCAGAGTGTCATTCTGACCCACCCCTCTCAACTCACTACTTGAGACACCCCCCCACCCCTCATCACAAATTCATGCCCTCGTTGATCTTTGCTTCCTAGATAATGAAATTGGGCCTCGTAAAATGACAAAAAAATATATTCTTTCAAACTCCTACAAAGATTGATCGATGGAAATAAATTAAATATAAGAGCAACGCCTTCTTTTTACATCGTTGCCAAAAAAGGCCTTAGATTTATTTAGCTGAAAAAAGTGTTAAACGCAGAAGCGACGCCAAAGGTAGATGCAGGTATGTGAACATGTTGGTAGTAAGGGATTAAAATTACCCTTTCTAGTTGGGTGGTCATGGTTGTGTGAAATCCCTAGTGTATGCACACTGCATTCATGTTCTTAAGTATGCGAGTATTGAATCTGTTTCACGAACATGGTGGCCACGGTTGTGGGGAACAGCATTGAATGGATGTGTACACCTGTTGACCACATAGAAGGGATTTTAGTATCATAATATAAATTTGTGTATGGATGAGAATATGTTCTTAAAAGCGGCTTGAATCTGCTCTCACGGGATGTTGACTAGTGTATAGAACCGTAGTACATTTGCCCAATGATCGAACGAATTGGTATAAACTGTATCTAATGCTTCTCCACAGTCCTAAACCTCTCCAAAGATCCAATGGGTAGTTTGTCTTTCCAAAATGGATGGCGAAGGCTTGGAAAAAAAAATGAAAATAGAGAATAAACTCCATTAATTTCATCCGGACGCTAAAAAATTACTTTTCTCAGTCCTCTCTACACTCGTAGTTTCTACACAAACAAGGAGACAAAGAACACCACAAATACGCATATGTCAGCCCACATATGTATAAAGAGGGGTTTCCGGTGATCTACGAAAGCATTTTTGATACATTTAGTATTCTTTTAATATTCCAATTTACTGCCAGCTTCTATTTTCAGAAATAAACCTTGGTACTTCGCCAAATTTCGACCAGCACACCAAAATACATCATTTTAACAACTTTTATTTTTTTATATAACAATAAAGTACTTTAATATGGGGTAATAATTAAAAACAAAACAATATAACAATTGTCAATCAAATGTCAATTAGTAATCTAAACTAGTGGCTCTCAACCGTGGGCCAGGGGCCATGTAACATTACTAGGGGTCCACACACATCACATAAAATAACGAATTAGGGTTCACGATAATATTTTGGTTGGCCATAGAGCAATTCTACTTCAGAATTGTTATTATTACTGAGAATGGAGAGAGAAAGAGAGAAAGAGAAAGAGAAAAAAAGAGTAACAAGGAACAAGGAAAGGAAGTACCCTAGGAGACCTTACGGTCCATTCAAACATGGTACATTTGGACTAGCAATCGAGCAGGCACATGGCTGCTCAATTGTATTGCGTCCCTAAACGGCTACTTTTCAAGACTTTGTCTAGTCTTGACTTGAACTGGTCAACAGATTCACTGTTGACAACTTTTACTGGAAGTGCGTTCCACTTACAGCAGATACTGTAAGTGAAAAAATTTCCACACAGATTGCGGTTGTGACGCTTCAGTTCAAGTTTGAAGCCGTGATTGCGCGTTCTGTTCTCACTCACTGTGAAAATATCCCGGTAGTCAACATTGTCGAACCCTCGAAGTATTTTGAAAACTTCGATGAGCTGATCACGCAGTCTACGGGCTTCCAACGATAACATATCGAATTCCCTTAGTCTATCCTCATAACTTTTATGTCAGATAGAGGAAATCAGCTTGGTTGCCCTGGCTTGTACGCGTTCCAACCTTGCAATATCCTTTCGAAACGAATTACTCCAAAATTGTACGGCATACTCCAGGTGCGGCCGAACGAGGGAGTTGTACAGACAAAGTACTATATCCTTGTTACGGTATCCAAACTGGTGCTTTATGTAGCCTAACATCCTTTGGCCTTTCTTCTCTGCATCGATGCACTGTTTCGAGGACTTGAGGTCGCTAGTAATAGTTACACCCAAGTCCTTCTCAGTGTCACTCGATTCAAGAGCAGTGCCCTTAAGGATATACTGAGATTTGTGATTTCTGTGGCCGATATGCAATACTTTGCATTTCCCCACGTTAAAAGGCATTTTTCACGTGTCCAACCACTCCCCAATCTTCCCAAGATCTTCTTTCAGGTAGGCAGTATTTCCATCCTTTGCAACGTTCATACCAAGCTTGGTATCGTCGGCAAATTTGGAAATCTTGGCAACCATGTCACCGTCCATGTCGTTGACGTAGATGATGAATAGTAGTAGTCCCAGAACAGAACCTTGAGGCACCCCGCTAGTAACGGGCACCCACTCAGAAGCCTGTCCATTCACCACCACCAGTGGCCGTCTGCCACTTAGCCAGTTCTCGATCCAGCCGGCTACTTTTACGTTGATGCCCAGCGCTCGCACTTTCCGGAGAAGGCGGCGGTGTGGTACCTTATCAAAGGCTTTCTGAAAGTCTAAGTAGACCACATCCACCGCCTTGTCCCGATCGTGCTCACTGAACACGAAGTGAAAGAATTCCACAAGGTTTGTCAGACATGACCGTTGCCTTCGGAAGCCGTGCTGGGAACTCCTCAGTAGCAGGTTTGACTCTAAATACGACGTCATTTTGTCCACCATCAAGCTTTCCATGAGTTAACTGACTATCGAAGTCAGACTGATAGGTCGGTAGTTTGACGGTTGGCTTCGGTCTCCTTTCTTAAAGATAGGAATCACTTCCGCTTCACGCCAGTCTCTAGGAACGCATTGAGTCCGGATTGACATGTTGAAGATTGCACTCAGGTGTCGTGACACTTAATCGCGCACTTCTTTTAACACTTTAGGTAAAAACCCATCCAGGCCAGGTGACTTATTCGTCATTAGGTCAGTGATCTTTTTATTTTCCCTTCGGTGAAGTCCATATCCTCCAGCTTTTCCCCCGAATAGGAATCCATTGAACTGTTCAACACTTCAGTAAACACTTAAGAGAAGTAGTCGTTAAGGAGGTCAGCATTTTCTGCATCTGAATGCTTTAATGTCCCCTCCTCATTCTTTAAAGGGCCAATCGTTCGACGGATTGGTTTACTGCTGTTCACATACCCAAAAAACTCCTTGGGATTCTCTTTACAGAGTCTTGCCACTCGGAGTTCCTCAGACCGCTTAGCCGCCCTTATGCTGGACTTCACTCTCCTAGGCTAGCCTCCGGTATTCGTCAAAGTCCTCCGAGATCTTCGATTGCCGGTACACAGTTCTCTTCTTCCTAAGCAGTTGGCCGATTTCTCGATTAAACCACTTTGGTTGAACAGAAGACCGACGGGGACATTTCAGAGGGATGAAACGCGATTGAAGACTCATGAATGTGGTTTTGAAACTGTTCCACGAGTCTTCAACAACATCGCACACTTCTAGCCTCACATCAGTCAGTTCAGCAAAGTCTGCTCTTTTCAAATCGAGTTTCCTCGATTTACTAGTTGCAGGCCCTGCCTTCGGGACTTTGACTACATATCTAATTAGTCGGTGTTTATGCCACCGAGCTCTTCGCCAACAGAGAGGTCCTCAACGATGTCATGCTCAGAGGTGAAAACCAACTCAAGGATATCGTCTCCTCTTGTTGGCTCTCTCACCCAGTAAGTCAGAAACTCGTTGTTCGCGAACTCCAGGAGTAGTGCGTTTTCGCCACAGGGTTCTCTGGTTTCCCAGTCAACTTGTGTGTTGAAATCCCCCATGACGATACACACTCTGTCTTCGACAAGTTCGCCTAGTAGCTGGTACAGAGAGAGAGAGTTAAAAGGAGGAGTTACAAGGAAAAGAAGTACCTCAAAGGCCTTGCGGCCCATATGGAGGAGGCACTTTTTGCGGTTTCGATTCTTAGCATGTACTGATTACTTGCTATGAGATCATCAACTTTTCAAATATAATTTGTCAAGTCTACTCTTGAACTGTTCAACACTGCTACTCTCAACAACCCCCGCTGGTAGTTTGTTTCATGTGTCGCAAATGTCATATGTGAATGACTTACCCACCGGAATGGTATTTGATCTGGGCAGCTCCACCTTCCACCCGTGATTTCGAGTCATATTCCGGTTAAGGGTAAAGAATTTGGTGGAGTCGACATTTTCAAATCATTTCAAGATTTTAAAAGTCTCTATTAGACGACCGCGCAGTCTTCGAGTCTCTAACGAATAGAGATCGAGCTCTTGCAGTTTTTCTTGGTATGACTTGTTCCTTAGCGATGGGATCAGTTTCGTGGCCCTGGCTTGCACCTTTTCCAGACGATCGATGTCTTTTCGATAATGAGGAGACCAGAACTGAACAGCGAACTCTATGTGAGGCCTCACCAGCGAGTTTTACAAAGGCAAAAAAACCTCTTTTGTTCGAAAGCTGAATTGCCTCTTGATGTAACCCAACAAGCGATGAGCCTTTTTCTCCACCTGTAAGCACTGCTTCGAGAATTTGAGATCACTGCTAATCAGCACACCTAAGTCCTTCTCAACATCAGTAGACTCAAGACGCATAACTGGTAGCTCGTAGCCTGACCGGGGGTTCGCATACCCGATGTGTATCACCTTACACTTGTCTAAGTTGAAAGGCATCTGCCACTTGTCAGCCCACTCGCCGATCATCCGTAGGTCATCCCTTAACATATGATGTTTTCGGGATTCGCTACATTAGCTCCAAGTTTTGTGTCGTCGGCAAATTTCGCTAGACGACTCACCAGTCCTTCATCTATATCGTTGATGTAGATGATGAATAATATAGGGCCTAGCACGGAGCTCTGAGGGACTTTGCTCGTTACTGATGACCACTGAGAGGTGTGGCCTCCGATGGTAACCCTCTGTCGTCTGCCCGACAACCAACTTTCTAACCATTTTGCGACCTTTCCTCTTATTCCCAGGGTATGTACTTTCGCCATCAGTCGGCGGTGGGGGACTTTATCGAAAGCCTTTTGTAAATCCAAATAAAGTATGTCCACCGCTCGACTTCTGTCAAACTCACTCATTATACTGTGGAGGAATTCAAGCAAGTTCGTGAGGCACGAGCGCTTTCTTCGGAAGCCATGCTGTGTGTCTCTCAACAGGTCGTGAGACTCTAAATGATTCATTATCCTATCCCCTATGATGCCTTCCAGTACTTTGCCCACGATTGAAGTTAGACTTATTGGTCGGTAGTTTTCTGCGGTGCCACGGTCCCCCTTTTTGTGGATCGGAGTGACATTGGCCATACGCCAGTCTGCAGGTACTTTGCCACTGTCGAGCGATGAGTTGAAGATCTCAGAAAGATGAGGGCTCACCTGATCTTTCACCTCACGCAGTACTCTTGGCAGGAAGCCGTCAGGACCTGGAGATTTATACGCATTTAACTGACCTAGCCTCCTAGCAACCTCTTCGGAAGTTGTAGTTATTGCTTCTAGTGATTCTAACTCGCGATCTATCACTATCGGTGGTCTGGGTATCTCTCCGCCCCTTTCTCTCGTGAAAACCGAGGAGAACTAGTCGTTGAGTATGCCAGCTATTTCCTCATCTGAATCCTGGAGAACACCGTCGCCGTCCCTCAGGGGTCCGATGCGTTGGCGTACTGGTTTTCGGCTGTTAACGTGCGCGAAGAACTCCTTGGGGCTCTCTTTGGAGAGAGAGGCTACACGAATTTCTTCGTTACGCTTAGCCGTGCGCACTAGTGCCTTAACCGTTCTACTATGGGTCACATAGGCTTGATGGTGAATCGCACTACTATTCCTCTTCCATGCTCTGTGCGCTGACTTTCTAGCTATAATAGCACTAGCGATTTCTTGAGAAAAACAACTAGACTCAATGCTCGCTAGTCTGACAGCCTTCGTAGGAACGCACTCGGCCTGACGATCCATAAAACGATTTTTGAAGTCGTTCCATTTGGAATTCGTCCCGCCTTCTTTAGTTGGTTGCATCTGGCCAAGTGCCTCCCGAAGCCCATTGAAGTCTGCACGTCTGAGATCCAATTTACCTGCTCGTTCATTAGTACCTTGCGTACAGGGAGCACGTACTCCAAACCTTACCATGTTATGGTCACTACCACCTAGGCATTCATCCACTGACAGGTCAGAGACGAGGTCATCTTCAGTGGTAAATACTAGATCTAGAACGTTACCCCCTCGGGTAGGCTCTCCAACCCACTGAGTCAGAAAGTTGCTGTCAGCAAAGTCTACAAGCCGAGATGCCTCTCCGTCGCCCGTTCGGTCACTTCAGTCGACTCGGCAATTTAAGTCCCCTACCAGCAGCGAGGGAGGGCCCTCTAAGAGACTGGACACTTTTTAGGACAGGTCTATATTAACCTCTACCGTCCGATGAGGAGGTCGATAGGCCACTATGAACCTGTACATTGTATTGTCGACCTTGATTTCGACTCCTTCTACCTCATGTTCTTGGACAGTTCTGCATTCGTTGGGAGATAGATGGACCCGTACATACACCAGAACTCCACCACCTTCCCGGTCAGCGCGATCTTTATGGTAGGTCGCGTAACCAGGTACTCCAAACTCACCTATGAAATCCCTGGTGTCTGCACGAATCCAAGACTCCGTGACGGCCACCATGTCAAGCATCTCTGATGACATCAGTGCTCTAAGCTCGCAGAACTTGTTCCTTATTGAGCGGAAATTTAATAGAAGAACTCTTAGGGGGCGTCCGCTAGCCCTACTGCCCCCTCCACTTCTCCGTTTCCCGACGGTTCGTCGTGCGTCCTTCCCTCCGAAGCTGGATTCGGAGGCTGACCATCATCCACTTCCGCCCTCTCCTCTGTATCAACGGAAGGATTGGGTGCTGGGTGCTCGACCTCGGCTGCCGAGGGTGCTACTTCGTGGGATTCTCCCACTGGGGTCTCAGTCATCCTTCCCCCTACATCGGATTTCTTTACCTAATATAAACCGCGGTGGATGAGCTCACGCAGCACACCTCTTCCACGGACAGAAAGGTGAGTGCCATCCTCACTAAACAGCCCTGACCGACCGTAGAATTCGTCGAAGGGGTTGACGAAACATACGCCCATTCCTGATAGGATTTCACCTAGCCTCCAATTAATGCTCAGAGCCTTTTGGTTGGCCAAGGCACCCCCGGAGCGTCTCAGTATGATCCCAACGACAATAGGTTTTGATGTTATTTCTTTCAACGAGGCTGCTAAACTTCCGACATCTTCGATGATGCGCTCAGTAAAGCCTGCAGAGACTCCCCGTAGGAACAGATCGTTTCCACTGGCTTGGGCCACAACCGGCGTATCTTGCTGTCCTAGTCTAATCTTTTTAACTTCTTTTATGATATCTCACGTCTTCTTACCTGGTAGGCTACGTAAGCGCTGCATTTCCTTGCGCATCCCGTTTGGCCGATTTGTCAGGACCCTCACTTGAGAGTCTCCGATAACGATTGGAGACTCCCGGCCTGAGTCCAGGGGAGCAAATCTATTCTGATGTTGGGACTGGTGTCGGTATCGAAACCTCTCTCGGTCTATGGGCTCCCCTTCTGACAGGAGTGAAGCCATCATGACTTACTCTTTCGGCAACGGCTACGTCGGAACAATCATTATTCGGGGGAAGTGAACGATTACAATTGTTTTTCTTTTTCTTCTTCTTCTTTACTTGGCCACTCGTCTCTCCGGGCACTGACGATCCCGTGTTGCCATTTTGATTGAGTGGCTCTCCGGCAGTTGGAGTTAACTGGGTCGCTAATTTTTCAAGCAATTCTGCGACCCTATCCTCGAGACGGCTAAGCTTGCGCGCGTGCTCTGACTCCATAGTCTCTATTTTCATCTCGAGTGCTCGAGCTCTCTCCTTCGAAGCCCTATAGAGATCTTGTATCTCCCTACAGTAGGCCACTGCTTCTTGCACCTCAACCTTCAGAATGCAAGCGGTGCAGACACTGCCCGGGGGGCATTTCGAAAAACACCCCTCTGGGAAATCCACACACCACTTATCCTTCTGGCACGTTGCGCATGTATATTTTAGAGCACCTGGACCTCTCTTTCCTGTCATTCTGAGAGCTTTATACTTAATCACTTTACGACCAATCAATAAGAAACAAGGGGGTTTGGTGAGTTCTTCCCGCGTAAGTCGCTCCCGCCTATCGATCGGAGACGTTTCGGATCTTTCAAAAGGCACGCTCCATGTGCTGCTGTTGGTCCGACCAAGTCCTCAAGCCTCGGCGTGCCGTGGCTCTCAACCAAGCAGCACAGACGGTCCCCGAAGGGGCCATCGATTTGTCACCAGGTGAACAACAACGAAGCATGCCCCGTACTTAACTCCTACTAGTTCCCTTAGTGACGGCCAAGATCTCAGAGCAGCGTTCAATGGATATCCCGCCACACCAAGAAACTCGACCCAAGGCTTTTTGTTGGTCTGGCAACCAACATGGGAACAAAGGGCCGTCACCACGGACCAATGCTACCAGAGGCACCCGTCAACGGTCACTGAGAATGGTCAATAATTATGCGAGAGAGATTTAAGGCGGGGGGAGGTGGAGGAGGGAGGATGGTAACGCGTGTTTCTGAAGTACTGTTGGATGCCAATTTGTGTTTTCAAATATAAACTTTTGCCATTGATAATTTATGAGCAGTAAAAAAAAACACTGAAATTTTATAACACCATTTTTTTCATATATTTTATATATATCATTATCGTTCAAATTATTTATTAGTATCAATTTTTAATTTCTATTAATGCTCTTCATAGAAAACATTATTTGGCAACCTCTCGCCTCTGGGTCCAACTCATACAGATACACAGTGTGAACTCATGGAGAACTCATGTGAATTTTTTTCAGTTTTAATTGTTCGTAAAACGTGTTTTGGTGTTTAATGAGTAAGTTATTATAATATCATTACTATGTACTTTAATTCTTAGAGATGGGATTAAACATATCAAAATAATGGCATTCCTAGGAAATTCTTCGCAAACTTAATAAGCTTGGAACCCTTCATTCCAATTGATTATAATAATGAACTCCATCAGATTAGATTTGAATTATTGACTCCTAGATTTACTCAATTATTATATTATACTATTTTATACTATTATAGGTTATTTTTTATTATATTATAGTGTATTATGGTGTAATATAGTGTGTCATAATTATTGTATAATCTTGTATCGAATCGTATTGCATCAAATATTATATCATATATCATAATGATGTTGAGCTATGTCATATCATATTATGTTACTTTACGTTGTGTTGGGTTATGTCATGTCACAAATATCAACATAATCTTCAATACACTCCCTTACAAACACACACACACACACACACACACACACACTGAAAGATAACTATTGACGTACATTCTGATCCAGAAAATGGTAATAGTGCCCAATATATTGTACTTGAAGTACCGCTGAGTTAAATATGTTAACTTGGATGTTTAGTTAAATTACTCACGATCATTGGCCTCTTGACGCCATATAATTGCAATGGTTTATCTTAAAATGTCTTTTCTCATCACCTCCCTCTCCCTCTCTCTCTTTCTCTCTTTCTTATATATATATATATATATATATATATATATATATATATATATATATATATATATATTATATATATATATATACTGTACTTTAAGCAAAAAGTGACCAAATTATCATACCTATTTCACCTTAAAATATCAAGGTCACTCACTTTTCTCTGTATTTGTTGCAAATTTATCTTTTAGTTTTGTTAACAAGGCGATTAACAGTATGGTATGGTTCATAGCATATTATTATTAATAATTATTATTAATAATACACTTACCAGTGACGCCTATTTCGATATGTTAGGGACAGAAATTTATACCTGTACTTTGGAAGCGGTTTGGGAACGGCGACTTTTACATGGAACAAGATGGAGCTGCATCTTATTATCCTTGTGATGTCAGAGAGTAACTCGACGATGGAACAAGATAGAGTTGCATCTTATTACTTTACCTTTAGATGGGAGGAAGAGGGCAGGAGTATACTCCACACGTTTACCTGATTTGTCTCCCCTTGATTTTTACTTGACTACCTGAAGGATGCAGTTTAGGGTACAAAATAAAGGCAATTTTTAGTTTTATCAGCAATCTTTATTCATCTAAGATGCTTTTATTTCTCAGCGGGAACCTACAGTTTAACGTAGGTGGCTGCGAATGGCAGCCACCGTGAAGGCGACGAGAATCGGTCTTCGATCCGGTGCATAACAATGCTTAAATGTGGCTTAATATTGTGAAAATCTGATCGGGTGGAACGGGGGAGTCCACTCAGCTAAGCCGAAACCCATTCGTGGTAAACGACCCGCTACACTCTAACCCCTCAAAGATGCAATTGACCGACTTTTCGATATGTGCAGAACCATCACAACATACATATTACTCGATACATTCAGAAGACTATTCATGTTGGTACCGGAGCCCATTTTGAGACCTCTGGGTATAACTAATTTAATTTTATCAGTAAATAATTCGCTACAATATTTACGTTTTTATTACTAATTTAATTTTCTCCTAGGAAATTAATATAACGATTTAGTGTTTTTGTTTTTTAGACAGAAAATATATACGATGCTATAAAGTAAGATGCTATATTTTTTCAAGAATCTCCATATTTAGGATCATTAATGACTTTAAAAAGAATGGTTACACTCCTGTAAAGAATGGCTCTGTCTTTAGGATCATTAATGACTTTAAAAAGAATGGCTATACTCCTGTAAAGAATGGTACTGTCTTTAGGATCATTAATGACTTCATAAAGAATGGTTCTGGACACCCAAGAGGTTGAAATGAGCGGCCAGATAGCCTTCTGGTAAGGTCCCAGCTCAAGGATGGGGTTACTAAGCTCGCTGACGATCGGTAAGAGGCAAGTGTGAACGCTTCAGGGCTCATAGCAAGGCGGAGACTATTCGACAAAGGTCTCAAGTCGAGAAGGGTTACAAAGAAGCCTCATCTCACCAAGAAGAGCCTTAAGGATAGTCTCCACTTTTGTCGGAATTATAAAGAATAGACTGTTGAAAACTGGGGCAAAGCGATATTATCTGAGGATGCTCCCTTCCGATTGTTTAGTGCTTCTAAAAGATCTCTCGTTAGGAGCAGAAAATGGGACCGCTTTTAAGAGTCCTGTGTCGAGCCCACGCTGAAGCATCCCAACACTCTTGCTGTGTTGGGCTGCCTTTTAATCTAAGAGAACCGAAGCACTAACAACTTTGCCATGAACTCAAAGTGGTACCAAAAAATGAATCATCAACACTTTTTACAAACATTTTAGGACCAATTTCGGGATGATAGCGGTATTTTTCATCATGAGGGCTTATTACAAAGCAAAAGCAATAAAGTTCTTGGCTTAAAATGTTATCAAACCTTTAGGACCTTTGTCCGGGAATTTGCCAGATCTAAACCGATAGATAACGTGTTAGTGTTAATTAATCTGGCCGTTGATAAACAGAAGCGATCCAATTATTAGCAATTGTCTCCAGTAATGCCAAAACGAATTGAAGTAGTCCCGATGAATAAAATACATCATTGTAAATATTGACTGCGCGCATCACTCATCATTATCATCACTTCTCACTAACTCTATAATTTAAGAAGGGGATTTTTTTTAGTATTTGAATAATAATTTCATCTTAGTTTGGTTATGACTTATGTTTTTTATCAAAGTTATTTCTAATAATTCTTTTATAATATCAAAAAACAAAATTGTAAAGTTCAGAAATAAATATAAATATCGAAATTTTGTAAATTTTTTAAACCCCAAAGAATTAAAAATGGTGAAGTTCAGAATATTTATTTTTATATATTTTCTCTATAATTCTATATTTTAGCAACCTGATATTTTTAAAGGGGGAAATTTAGTTTAGAGTTCCTTTATAAAATTATTATAATTGGCGAAGTTCAGAATTTTTTTAAAAAATTTAACCATGGCTGCTTTTTTAAAAATATTAAATTTTAATCTTAGTAGCCTGGCATGTATATATTAATAAAATAAGTTTGTGCGCTAAATTTTTATATTTAACTGTGCAGGATAACCAGCAGTATTAGGTTTTAATTATTGATCTCTAGAAGGTACACTAAGTGGTTCTGAGAATTTTTCTGTTTCCTTGGTTCAGTTGTTGAGGTGTGTATTTGATGAATTTAAGCTTTCGACGTGTGACGAAGGTTAGGTCAGGTTGTTTGGATCTGATGATTACTAAGTTTCCATCATGAGATGAGTTGAATGGTGATTGTCCACCTAGATGTGATTCTCAAGCGTTTATCAATACTGATTTAAAATGTGTTTTCAGTTTTTGTATTGATTTTGCACAAATGTCTGGACACAAATGAAGATTTTCCTTGCCGTTCATTTAGTATCTAGGCATTTTTTAGATAAAAGTACGATCTCATTATATATAAATTTTTAGTACAGTAATAAATATGAATGAATAATATATATAAATACTCACTAGTTTTTAATTATGCATTAACCAAGCTTTTAAGCTAGTTTTACTTCCTTTATCTTTGATTTCCTTCCACTTTATCTGGTAGTTGATTGCAGTCACTCCTTTTTTGCCCAGCAGTAATCGGCCATCATACTCGCATTTCATTCTCTGAGTGCTCCATATCTTTAATGTTCTGATGCAATCTCTCACAGTTCTCCTCACTCAGAACGCCAAGGTTTTGGGGAAAATGGTCGACATGTAAGTATAAGAAGTGCCCTTTAACTAACACTAAAGATGCCCCCAATTTTTGGGAAGTTTTACAACTTAATTTCAACTGCAACTTTGTAATTTGATTACTTCTTGAAACTCAATCACACCTGTGTCTTAATTTCATCCATAGTTTCTAAAACTCTGGTTCTTTTATTAATTTCTGAATATCAAGACACAAATATTCCTGCTTTAATTTTCTCAATGGTGATTTTTTGGAAGCTTTTTTGAAAGCTACTGCCATTTTTAAGGACTTGTGTATACTGGCGACTGCTAAGAGGGGCACACTCGCTGAAATTAGTCACTTACCTTCAGCCTACAAATAGGTTAACTATTAAAACCAGAACAAAAACAAACAATATAAAAAAACAACAACTCAAGATAAACCCAAACCACATAGATATGCCCTGGCACCCGAGGGGGACCCGCATCTCTCTGACATCTGGGCATGCAGCCAACAACCAAAGAACTATATAAAGTAGAGGATGTCTGCCTATTCCAGAAAAATGCCGTAGTTAGGAGGGCTCGAGCCTATCCCGAGTACAAGAGACAAGTGGTAATGATCCCGCTCGTTCCGGGACCGGGACAAGTAACGTGCGCGAAGACTCGCCAGACTGGGACACTCAACAAGATTGTACCGGACAATCTGGAGGACCACGGAGTCGTCGCGGTAAAGTGTGGGGGAAAGGATGCATCGAGTGTCTATGCATCGTGCGAGTGTGTCCAATTCGAAGACAACCTGAAGCGGCAGGGCATTATGGAGTAGGTCCACGAGAACCGACCCGGTGCAATAGCACGCAAAATCAGGTTCCCCTCAGCCGTCTGTTATCTTTTTTGCCGGGCATCCAGAAGGTCTGACATGATTTCTGCCATTTATTCGATGTGGAGAAGAGCGAAAAGTTTTTCTAGTCGTCCATTCGTCGCGGAATCTTTGGCGTCCTCTTCAGCCCTTTCGTTTCCCTCAATCCGGCTCGAAGCAGACGTGGCGTTACTAAGATGCGAACCAGAGGTTGCGAAGATTCAAATGCCTCGCGAGCAACCACGGCGGCGCTTTATGAATCGCTGTAAATCATAACTTGGTTTCCCAACTAAGCACGACGCCTAATCACCCTTACCCAGAGTTGTATTGCAGCCATCTCGGCCGTGAAGACAAACGCAGTGCCAGGCAGACCAGCGCCAACTTCAAGCAAGGGCGAGAGGTGGGCACATCTCTGCTGTCTTCCCTTCGCATAGGAAACGTCATTTTATATCTAGCCTCTGCTTGTTGACCTTAAAGCATGCCGATGATTTTGAAATCTTAGCTTCATATTCTTGCCACTTGTTTTACCTATACTTGATATTTAGCAACACTTTCATTACATTTTTCTTTTGTTCGTCTACTCATTTCCTTTAGTTATACACATTTTCTTTTATTGTTCTACTCATGTCCTTTTTTTCAACTACTAATTTATTTCGTTCTTCAAATCATTTCTTTTTCTTTTACTCGTTTCCTGCTGTTGTTCTACTCATTTCATTTTACTCTTCTACTCATCTCCTTTAGTTCTTCTACTAATCTCTATTTTATCGTCTACTGATTAACGTTGTTGCTGTTCAATTCTTCTTGTTCTTCCAATCATTTCCTTTTTCTTCTTTTACTCGTGTCCTTCTTTTGTCTATAAATTTCACTTTGTTCATCTACTCATTTTCTTTTGTTCTTCTACTAATTTATTTTGTTATTTTACCCATTTCCTTTTGTTTTTCTACTGATTTCATTTTGTTCTACTCATGTCCATTTGTTCATCTACTATTTTTCTTGTACTCTTTTCTACCCGTTTTCTGTTCTTCTTATACTCGTTTCCTGTTGTAGCCCTAATGATTTCATGTTGTTCTACTCATTTAATTTGTTCTTATCATTATCCTTTGCCCTTCTAATCATTTCATTTTGTTCGTATACTAATTTAATTTTGTTCATCTACTCATTTCATTTTGTTCATCTACGCATTTCTTTTTGTTTCCTACTCATTTTTTTTCTCATTTTCTTAAGTTTTTACCCGTTTCCTGTTTTTCTTCTACTCATTTCTTTTTTTTCTTCTGCTCATTTTCTTTTGTTTTTGATTCGTTTCTTGTTCTCATTCTTTCTCTACTTATTCTCTTTTGTTCTTCTACTTATTTTCTTCTGTTCTTCTACTCATTTCCATCCGTTCCTCTATTTAATTCATTTTTTTTCTTATTTCCTTTTATTTTTTACTCATTTGTTTATGTTCTTCTGCTCACTTTCTTTTGTTTTCTTCTCGTTTCTTGTTCTTATTCTTCTCATTCCTGTTTTCTCTACTCATTTTATTTTGTTCTTATACTTATTTAATTTTGTTCTTCTACTCATTTCGTTTTGTTCTTCTACTGATTTACCTTTGTTCTTCTACTCATTTCGTTTTGTTCTTCTACTTATTTACTCTTGTTCTTCTACTCATTTCGTTTTGTTCTTCTACTTATTTACTTTTGTTCTTCTACTCATTTCGTTTTGTTCTTATACTCCTTACCTTTTCCAAGGTTCCATCAGGAGAATTTTGCCTTCTTAAGTATTGATGTATCCATTTCTGTTGCTAGACTATTGGTCATTATTTTGATTTTTGAAAATTTCGTTTACCTTTAAATTGTCACTTTGATTTTCTTGATTTAGAAGCAAATAATGTTATGCAAAATAATAAGAACTTAAATACTTTTTAGTCTTTCTGATTCTCTTCTTCGTCATCTCAAAGCCAATGGTTTCTCTGTCACACCTCTGATTAATTATTCCTCCCCAGTGTTCCCATGGCGTTTTATTCCCCGTGTGTCTAGCTAGTAAAGGATTGCTTGCCTAGTCAGTCTGTCTTTTACAGTTTGTGGGGAATTTTCTGTTGCTTTTATACAGCTCACTTGCGCCATCGACACTTGTAATTATCGATTTGATCACGCGACCGGTTGATGAAATTTTGAATAAGATCAGAATGACATTCGATGGTATTGATGGTCACCAATGACAGGTTATTGTTGGGGGAAGGAGGAGCAATCAGAGGAGTATTACTTTGCTTTGCCGCCAACCAGCGATCAGATCCATATTAGGGGAATCTGGAAACATAAACACAATCTGCGGATTCCTGACACGGAAGAGGGATGTGTTGCCGGTGAGAACGGATGAGGAATGATAGAGTGGTCTTGTGATTAATGTGTATGATGATATATGCAAATGCAGCTACCTGTAGGCATGCTTCTGAATCGGCTGACAAATCGGCGATTATCTCTCTGTGTGGATGTTTTTGTCCGCTCTCGCTGGAAATCTAACTGTATTTTGGTGTGTAAATCCCAAGACTTATCGACGAAGTTGAAAGACACCCACACATTTTCTGTTTTCAAGGAATTTGTTTCCTATCGTGACACAATCCATTAAGGAAAATTGCTCATTTCACAGATGTTTGTGCGACGTAGTTAAATTTGTAATGGAATTAGACCAAATTGAATATTAGGGGTTATTAAATTTTTATGTCTTCTAACTTGAGCCAACGTTTTGGAATCTATTGGAATGGGCAATTTGTTAGCGAAATGTCTAAAAATTCTCCAGTCAGCATCATTTAATTTGGGCAACTACACACACACACACATATATATATATATATATATATATATATATATATATATATATATATATATATATATATATATATATATATATGCAGATAGACCCACAAAGGAAAAGGGAAAAACGATTCCGGGCGCTTTCGCGTTTATTCTTAAAGATCTTTTCAAGGAATGAGCAGGAAGCTGGATATACATTGCCTTAAATAGTGGAAGGGGGGATTAGACTACCCACCTCTGAACCATAATTAATGGAGATACATTCTAATATATTTCTCGAAATATAATTACTGCATTTATTGCTGGTTTGGCACTATTCCAGTTAATGCTATGGTTAAGATTGTACATATGTAGAAAAAACGCACATTGTTCACTGTGATTACGTACATTGGCTTGATTTTGCTTAACCCGGACATCTAGTTCTTTCCAGGTTTGGTCGATAGGCTGCAACAACTGCCCCAAAAACTGTTATTAGGGGTTCAGCGTCGTGGTCATTTTAGCGACGAGCGCTTAATGACACAGGTTCGAATCCAACTCCTTTATTCATTTCCCATAACGGTTAAAATAGTTTGCCCCTATTTTTTTGTTACTATATCTCCATTTTCCTTCTTAAGCTTTAATGGTACACTTAATAATAATTTTCTTAGCGTTTTTCCGGGTTGTGTTACCAGTTTTCATTTCTTTGGGCATTTAATATATATATATATATATATATATATATATATATATATATATATATATATATATATAATATAAATATAAATATAAATATAAATATAAATATATATATATATATATATATATATATATATATATATATATATATATATATATATATATATAAAAATGAAAGTTCTGCGGGTTGTAACAACTACCACAGGGCTTTCGCCAAATTTATTTTCTGCCTTTCAAAACTCTTTTGAGGACATAAAGAAAGATGCAGAAGCCTTGTATTGCAGACTATATAGAGCAGAGGGCGGCACAATGAAGGCAATCCTTACTGAGATGACAGAAATAACGCCAGTGGAAAAAAGTTTGAAATTCCTGGCTGGGACTCGAACCCGGGTCTGCTGATTCCCGGTCAGATACTCTGTCGTTAAGCCGCCGGGACAGTGATTTAGTTCGCCAAAAGCGTTACCCTATAAAACCTAGTATCTCCTTAAGCTATGAACCTCCAAGGGATCTTTTTGAGGTTCATTTACATTTATATATATATATATATATATATATATATATATATATATATATATATATATATATATATATATATATATATATATATATAGTCCTGAAACTAGGTAATGATGTTATTAACATATGCGTACTGTGTCTTACTTTATTAATCTTCCAACCAGGTGTGTATGGAGGTTAAGCGAATACTTGAAAAGAAGTTACACTTTGCTTTAGATGCTCTAAGTCTATTATTATCAAACAGAACTGATAACTCTTGGTTATGTGACATTTCAGGCCTTTATAAATCCAAATGTCCCTATCATTCTCTTAAGAAAACCTGAGGAGTTTCAGTGATTCAAACAAAGCTTCGCTTTCCCGTGTTGTTTCTCTTTTCCCTGCGTGTATCGTGTGTCCTTCAATTTACTTCGTGGTATAATGAGTGAAAATGAATAGCCACTATATTATGAAGATAGAGATAATCTGGGATCACACTTTATATTTGGGTTCAATACATTCACTTTCGCAATAACTTCATCTCGAGGGAGATCAAACCTTCGCAGGCAAAAATTCAATAGGGAGCTTTCCGTATTCTACAGGTGTCCCCAATGTCTGGACAGAGGCAAAATGCATATTTTCAATAAAGAAAATATGCACTTTGTAAGATTGACCAAAGTGATCCCGATGCATTAACTCCCAATTTGCGTCAATTTGAGCGCATTCATTTATGATGCCCCGTTCATTTATTCTCTTCCAGGAGAAGTAGTCAACAGAGTGTAATGTCTGGTGAACGAAGAGACCATTGTGATATTTTCTATGTGTCTAGACATTTGGGGCACCCATATATACCATCCAACGGCATTTTTTATCTCAAAGTATCTCTCATTAATTGCACCATTACACTGCACGCCCCCCCCCCAAAAAAAAATATATATTATAATAGAGTAATTCATCATTTATATATAACTAAATTGATATCATTAAATATATAGCTGGTGTTTGCGGAATTGCTTCGAATGTATTGCATGAAAAAAAGTGTTTTTTTCTGCCATTACTAGTTATACAATCATTTGGCTCCATTAATTTTCATTTATTTTTAAGGAGGCGTACCATATTGCTCTGATTGTCTCCGCCATAGTCTCGCCAAAGACCCCCTACTTGAACAAATTTGAGTAGTAATAATGGTAATATTTGTAGTTCACCAAACCTCCTTTATCAAGATGGTTCGCGACCGGATAATGAAATAGAAATAAAGTCAGTATGACAATCGCTGGTAATTCCGAGGGCACTAGACTACTGGTCCAGTTTTGGGGAGAGGTGACAGGAAGTATTATGTTTTGACACCAAACAGCGTTCAGGTGAAAGCCTTCGTAACCTCGTGGGGAGAGGGATCTGTTCCGCGTCAGAGGTACGTGGATATAGATACCCATCGGCAGGATTCCTTGGAACAGAGAGAGAGAGAGTGTGTGTGTTGTGTTACAAAGACGGGAGCGAAAAGAAAGCAGTGTTGTAATTGAGTATATGTGTGATTAGAAGTGTAAGATCTACCCACCCGAATACAGGGCTGAGCGCAGCGCGTCCACCAGTCGGTTGCCAGATCTCTCCGTGCGCTGACGTTTGCGTCCGATCTTGCCGGGATCGAACCCGGTACCGCGACGTTGCCAAATATGAGTATTTTATATTCATTCGTACCAACAATTTATTGTTTACTGCTGAAAATAAAATGATATATTCATTCTTTTATAAAGATTCATAAGTATGCAAACTTTACTGGAGCTTTCATTTTTTTTATTTCATTAAAATTTCGGGGTCATGTGAAGAATAGGGAACCCAACACCTGCAGAGGTGCATATTACACTGGTCTGCTTTGTTTTCAAGGTCAAATATATAATACCTGATTTTGGTTCAGTTTTTTGCTCATTTTACCCAATCAGGTCAGGTTTTTGAAATATGAGCACGTACCAAAAACTCCTATATTTCCAAATATTTGTTGTGAATGAAACACATAATGTCAAATATTGGACCGATTTACTCACAGAAGGCTTAAAAAATATTTTTAATAGATAGCATGAATAGTACAATGCACAAAATAAGCTACTCATGGATGAATGGTCTCTTCCGTGTCCTCCGATTGTGCCGAGCAGACACCACATCCCTTTTAAGGCACCAACAGTAGTCGGCCCGAAAGTTCACATTCCACTGGCCTTGATAGCGTTTCTCCATGACATGGATATCTTGGTGAAAGCGCTCACCCTGTTCTTCACGGAAGGCTGAAATTTTCTGGAAAATAGTCCAGATGGGACCGAAGAAAGTGCATTTTCACTGACATAGGCGCACCAAGTTTGCGGAAATTCTCTATTAAGTCATCAACCATCTTCTGGTATTGAGGACTTTTGTGGTTACCAATGAAGTTTGCAATGACTAACTTAAGCGACAGCCAGGCAGAGTCTTTAGTAGGATTTAATGGATCATCAAAACTAGTCTTTTATGAGTTCTCTTATCTGAGGACCATCAAATATCCCTGCCCTAAGCTTCTCCATGCTGATTCGTTTGAACTTGTGGTGGAGGAAGACAAATCCTCCACCTTCCCTGTCCAGTGCTTTTACAAAGTTCTTCATTAGGCCGAGTTTGATATGTAGGGGTGAAAGTAACACCTTGCTCGGCTCAACCAGAGGGTGGGACAGAACATTGTGTGACATGGGTTCTAATCTTTGTCTTGATGGCCACTCTTGTCTGACATAATGTTGGTCGTCAGCCCGACTATCCCACAAGCACAAAAAGCATGGATACTTTGTGTACCCACCTTAAAGTCCTAGGATGAGTGCAACAACTATAAGATATCAACAAATCAACCTTTTATGTTCCTCGTAATTGAGAGCAGACAACAGACGTTCCATACTGTTGTGAGATTCTTTCATTTCAGCCGAGTGTCCAACAGGGTTTGATGAAACCTTATTTCCGTTATTTAGAAGAACTGCCTTGAGACCTCTGTTAGACGAGTCAATAAAAAGTCACCATTCCATGGTAACATACTTCATACCCATTAATTTCATCAGTTCAGCAATATTGTTACAGTAGATCAGTGAAGACGCTTCATCGAACATAAAGAATTTTCTGAATTCGTTCTCGCGTTCCCGATACCAATAGAACGTTGTTCCTGTGGCAAGAAAATGCCTTATCCTGGTCCCCTAGTTTGACTCCAAAATAAGCGTAATAAGCCTTCTTCACAAAATCCGTGATTTTCGCTTGACGGTCTGGAAGAACCACGTGTCCGCAGATGAAAAAAAAATGGTTAGTATGGTTCTTACACTTCCGATCCATCGTACTGCACAACTAGACATGAAAAGGGAAAGAATAACTAGTTATTTAAGGTAACCCATGAGCAGCTATGGCAAAAACCAAGCCCATATACGCTTGGATGATAGCGCCATTTGGGAAAAATATGCTGTAATAAAAATCGAGTGCATCTTAGAAACCAAACTTGACCGAAAATGAATGATATTTTTTAATTCAGCACGAAAAAAGGATCCTAAATCAGTTGTAAATCCTTGACCATTAAAAAAAGTTTTGAACCGCAGGCCAGCCAGTGTTATTGATGAGGGAATTTAGGGTGTCGATATTCTTGCCATGAAAAAATAGTGTTCGTTATTTTTGACATTGGAAGTCCTCAAGGACGTTTTCATAACCTCGGATGGTAGGTTTAGGTTAGGTTAAAAGTTAACTTAACCTAACCAAAATATTAAATCCTCATTGCAATGGCCACTCTATTGCCTTTTTTCAAATATTTCGCTCAAGCGGTGAAAATTAAATTTTGCTCAAGCATGATGTCATAATGTTTCGTTCGCTACCAATTGTATTTTGTTCTCTTGCAATGACATATAAATATGCAAACTTTTCAATCTTTTTATTATTTAAGACGGAAAGTCCCTTATTTGATTCAACTTTCAAAATAAACCCCACGATCCCAAATAGAAAGTAAGCTCTTATAGATCTGGGAGGAAAAGGGGAACCCAGACTTTATTACAACTTCCCTTACCTCTCCACTCCATCATCCCTCCCCCTTTCCCCACATCCCAATTTTCGGAGGAAGCTCGCCAATGAGTAGGGTCTGAGGGCAAAGGAAGACGAGCCTAAATCTGCCGATGCTGGTCAGGTTTAATGGCCAGCTTCCTGTCAACGCTAGCGTCCCAAATTAAGCGATCGAGGGATCGACAATCCCTTCCCATACTCCACCCTCTTCGTATTTATTATATCCTTTGTTATTCTTTTCCGTCCACACAAAAAGTGTGCACACATACATCCCTAAATGTATTGCCATCCCTTAAAACGAGTCTTTTAAGAGGTTTGCTTGAGACCGTTTAACTACGAGACCGTTTAACTCATAACTGGTGAAAGTGTTATTTGGGTTCGAGGGTCGGTTTAAGGCATAAAATTTCCTCGCACTTCGTATGCTAAATTCTTTGATGTCTTAAAATTTCCCTTTGATCATTTTCTTTTCGTTCATCTCGTCTGCGGCGATCTGCACCTGTTCACAGGACGCTGTACTTGATCGACAAATTATGACTCAATTTGTCTAGAGAACGCGTCTGTATCACAGCTTGGTGGGAGAAGTCACATACAGGTTGATCTAGAAGGTTCCATCTCGAATGAATTCGTGGACAATCCCAAAATATCCACATACATCTCTATGACGTCATGCAGCTAATTCATTTTGAAGCAGACAGTTCTAACTCTCTGAACCTATCTTTTCTCTTTGCCTCAGTATAAATCCTCAATTTTTCTCTTCTCCTTAAAGTTTCTTTTATTTTTACTAGTGATTCAAACCAAGTAAAGATAAGGTATTTTTAAGGCGCTCTCCGGGCAAGTTTAATTGAAGTTCTATTGACATTTCCAACTTATTTACGAGAATACTGTTTGTAAGTATTTCTGGATCAAACGTTAAAAGACAATTTAAACTAATTCAAAACATCAACAAACAAACAATTTTTTTCCACTCTTAAGATCCGTATTTTTCTCTCACTTGAGTTAATCAACTAATCTAAATTAATGAGTTGAATTTGGCAGTTAAGAATCACTTTGGAAAAACTCTACTCAAGAGGAAAAATCACTTTTTTCAAACTAGAAAATTATTAACCGAATTTTTTTCTCCTTTTTCTTTTTCTGTTGAATATTTTCATAAATTGATTTTAAATCAACCAGTACTTTAGTTCAGCCTTTTAATCAAAAGCATAAAAGTTAAAAAAGTTGCAAAAGTAATTTAGGATTTTAAAATTGAAAACAATAGTAAACAATGCTCTCTAATTAATCGGTTAATTTCCTTTGGTTGAGAAGGGGTCGTCTTTTTCGGTTAAAATTCCCTCGTTGAGTTCTATGTATTTTACACCTTCACTCGACTTTTGAGCCTTCTCTAATTACTTGGTCCTAAGTACTAATTTCCTTTATAATTCCACTTTTAAAAGAAATTGATAACAGCCAGCATAAAGGAAATTATAAAGGAAATTGATCGAAAACTACAACGAAGGGTGAGTAGGCAATAAACTTTATTACCTAGTTACCCTTCTTTGTAGTTTTTGATCAAACATATGTTATCCTCTCCGACATTAAAATAGCTTTCCTTCAAATAAAATTAAAATTACAAACGGATAAAACCAGGCTGTAATTTTTCTAGGTAAAGAACGGCAGACTTGTTACATACGTATTTCTTTTTTTCGACATTACTTGGGCTAACTACATTCCTCTTAATCTTAAACTATATTATACAATATCACTTCAGTCTTACCAAAACAACCTTTGTTCTCATTTTTTTTTACGCTGACAATCCGAGAGTTACGCGTTTTGACAACGAGATTCTCAGAGAAATCTTTTTAAATCAAACGAGAGTATCTTTGAACTAAGGACGTGTATCTTGAACCATCCATCATTTAAAAGCCAATTCAAAGAAGACAAAAAGCCCGAGGAATATGATAAAGATCTCGAACCAATTCTCGGTTATCATTACTAGGTGGAGAATGAGTGTCTCCAGGTGACCTCCCCTGAGTTCGATTTCGTTGTCAAAATTAAGTGGAATATTATCTCTCATATCTCTAAGGTTTTCGATCGATCGAGGCTTTTCGTGCCCGTGACTATTAGAGACCGGCTCTTGATGACGAATCTGTGGTCGCAAAAGGTGGAAAGGGACAGTGACGTGCGTGAGAAAGGGATTAAGACATAGAAATCACTTCGCTCTGAATTAGTTGATGAGGTTGGAGATGTAAAAATTCCGCATTTCGCCTAAGAGAACGATAATAAAACCAAACTCATATTTTTTTTGCAATGCGAACAGGCTTGTTATGGAATTGTTATCTATTATAGCTTTCAAAATAAATCTCACATTATTATTTCCAAATTTATAGTAGAGCTTATATCAGGAAGATCCCTTCTGTCGCTCGAGTTGCTCAGCGTAGTTTTGGCATTCAAAACTCTTTCTCTTTTCCTCGATTCCTACTCGTCACTCTTTCAAATCTATTGAGATCCTAGTTGAGGCTCAAATATTTTTTGTCATGGCTCCTTAACGATATTACTAAATTAAAAAAAAAAATAAAACTTAATACAGAATCATCTTCAAGATATTAAACTCACTATGGAATAGCTTTCAACAAAATAGAGAAAAAAAGCGTACCATATGATTAAGTTAATATCCGTGACAATCCAGTAGATTTAATAACTTGGCATTCACCTTAAACAACTCCATTCTCAATTAAATAATCGGCCACTCTAGGGTATTGTTAAAGAAAAATCTCGAGTCAAAACCGCAACTTAATTGTCTCAACGAGTTTTCCAAGTATTTAATTTCCTCTCATGTAGCATCCAAAATGATGTTAAACCCTTTTTAACCATTCAAAATTATTCCGATTTAAATAAACTTTACATACAGGAAAACAAGCTTCATGCTCAAATTAATTTTCAAATTAAGAAAAATGCTTGTTGCGAATAATCCGTTTGCAAATCAATTATACTGCATATTCATCGTGCGACTGCAATCAATCAAGGATCAATGAGAAGCAATTGCTCCAATAATAAAACTCAAAACAGAGGTTGCAATACCTGCAATCATTAAGGAGCTTGACTTACTTCTTAATCAAAATGGGTTGATAAGGACCGAATGGGGGAATTCTTAATCTTAATCCAAATTATAACGGCATTAACCCCATTTTTTAGGCAAATATGATAATTATTTAACCATTTTAATAAATCGAAATTTTCAGCAAAAAAGAAGAGTTTTTGTACTTTTCTTCTTTATTCTAGAGCACGTGTTCGAGATGCCCTTTATTTACCTCTGTGCATTTCTTGAAGCGCAGCACAAAGTTGTCCATGACGTACTTACAAACCGACCGACTCATGGCTCTGATCTCCTCCCTGATGGATTCCTTGAGTTCCGTGATGGTCCTGTGTCTCCCTGCGTACACTATGTGTTTAAGGTAGCCCCAAAGAAAGAAATCTAGGGTGCTAAGATCTGGGCTGTGAGGTGCTCACTCAAAATCAGTCTTGAGACTGATCACACGGCCATCAAAGTTCTCTTTCAGCTAATCTCGCAACAGGTAGGAGGTGTGAGAGCTTGATCCATCTTGCTGGAACCAGAACTACCCCACAAGCGACGGGAGCAGGGTATGCAGCTAGCTCTTAAAGTTTTCGGGGACCTCAACATACCGCACCTTGGTGACTGTCACTGTCGCGCCAGATTCCTCGAAGAAGAATGATCCGATGATGCCTCTGGCTGAGATTGCAGTCCACATCGTGCACTTAGTGGAGTGTAGTGGCTTGGTGGCTGCCTCATTTGGGCTGGAGATCCCCCAGAGGATATTTGTTTTTGAGTTTACCTTTCCTTCAAGATGGAAGCGAGCTTCATCTGAGGTCCAAAGGAGGTTAAGGAACGTTTGGGTCTCCTGAATCTTCTCCAGTATCTTGACTGCCATAGTCTTTCTCTGCTCCTTGTCAGAGGCTGTAAGGGTCTGATTCATATGTATTCTGTATGGGTAGGCCTTTACATCCATTACTCATACTTTCCTTCAAGTTTCACGGGATATACCGAGGGAATGACTTCGCTTTTGCACAAAGCGTTTTGTACTCTGCTGAACTGACTCTCTCGCGCCCTCGACCAGCTCAGCTGTACGCTTCCTTGGGCGTGCTGAATTGCTTGGATGGTTATCACTGGCTGCATTGATGTTCATAACTGTCCCATAGTTCTCGAAGTGATCCACTCAGTCCTGAATTCTGCTTTTTTGGGGGGGGGGAGGGGTTCACATTAGAACTGATACACGAAACTGTCCTGCACTTTATTGAACGAGCCTCTCTTGTAGTAATGTTTGACTAGTATATTCTTTGCTGGAGCCCCCCCATTGAAATCTAGTTGTGTTCACAGGCGTTACATCTGTCATGTCCTTTAAAGTAAGGGTGATTAGTGAATGATATATCACAAAAAATTGTGCAAGCCCGTTTTGAGGGATCACCTGTATCTCTCTAATATATATATATATATATATATATATATATATATATATATATATTAGAAACTCACAAAGTAGCGCGTGAGTAGAGCAATAAATGCAAAATATCACACAATTAAATGAAAGGCGGATTCCAAGTACTTTCGAACTTGGAATATATCGTTCTATTTTGTGTCCTTTCGCTGTACATAGGCGGGGCACCAATGCTGACACAAAATTTATTTCAGGAGAGAATGAAAATCATTCTTCAAGTTATCTAAATCAGAGAATCTTTTTAAATTCACTTTTCAATCCAGAAATAGCACAGAAGTACTTTTCTCTTGAGTCGAAGAAAGGAATGGATGATTACAAATGTGATAAAAGAAATATATATTTTCTTTTAAACATTCACGTTCCCAAAGCTCAAGCAAATACTTTCAATCAATGAAGTAAATTATATCACTAAATTAGTAACTCTTTGCATATTTAAGCTTAACTACACATAAAGATCAGAATGATAATCACTGATAAGTAAATAAGGTTCTTATACCGATGTTTTCAAGGTCACATACTTTCACAGAACGTCTGGCCTCCGGCAGAATAGAGAGAAGTTATGGCTCTTCAAAGCACTCTTGAAGGTACCAAGGAAGGAACAGGAACAAATGAAAAGGGTCGGGCATTCCACACTTTCAGAGCACAGATCGAGAAGACGTGGTGTCCTTTGGAGCTGAGACGGCTACGAGGAGCTTGGAGGCTAGGACAGCGCCGGATCGCAATGCTCGCGTGGGTTAAGCAAGACAGAGAATGGGGGTGTGTGTAGTAAGGTGAGAGAGAGAGGGAAAGATATGGAAAGAGAGAGTGTTAGCAGAAGAGAGCTAAGAGGGAGTCATAACATTAATGGTTTTATCGCAGGAAGGAGAAAACCTTGAAGGTAATGTGGGAATTGATGGGGATTCGATGCAGAGTGCGAAGTATCGGTGTCACATGGGTAGAAGCGACCCTGCCTGTGAAAAAAAGTGAGCTGCAAGTTCAGCACAAATTAAACAGGATGAAGAGTAGTGGTGTGGGAACCAGCAAGAGGGAAGCTGCAATAGTCGAGCCGCGATGTAACAAACGCATGAATGGTTAAATAAAAACTTATATAATAGAAATAGCAACGAATCCTTTTTAAAATTCGGAGAAATTGGATAGCGGACTGACAGGCAAGGGAAGTGTGGGTATTGAAACATAATTACTCGACTATCAAATCTGACACCAAAGTTTTTGATTGCATCAGAGATGTAAACTTGTGAATCACCTTGACTTATGAGTTATCTGTAGCTCTACAGCATACTAGATCCGTAACAGTGCCCACCAATAGAACCTCCATAGTTGTGATTACAGAACTTGTCAGAGGGCCCCTTATTCATTGTGCCATACGCAGAAAGGAGGGTTCTAAGAGTCTGTGAAAGTAGTAGAGGAGAAGAAAGATAGAGAGGAGATGGGAGAAAGAGATCTGAGTATCAATGGTACAGAAACAGAGAGAGGGGCTGAGAGGACCGGCTACACTAAGTACCGGTCCTCCTTGGTGGGTGTCCGTGTAGTACTGTGCGTATTTTACACGAACCACTGATACTGTGTCCCTTTTTGACTGATTGTACCCTTGTACCCACATAGGAAATATTAGTACTCCATCGGCAGTGTTCCTGAAGAGGGAAGAGATGCCGCCGTACTTGACCGAAGGACTTTATTACAATAAAGCTCTATGCGGCGCATCAATCTCATTGAGATAATTATCAGATCGTCCGTTATTAAGTACGCGAGTACGAATAAAATTGCGATTTTACCTAAACTTTAGCTAAATTTTTAAACTTTGATTTTAATCTCATTTTAACAGCCCTTTTACGACCTACCATTCGCGGAGCTTCATCAGTAGCTAAATTTACAAACCGATTCAAGCTAAGGTCAAAGTTTTTCGGCGATTTAACTCAAGCGCGAAATAAATATTCCTTTGCTTTACTCACCCAAATATTCCTCATTGCTGCGCATATCTTCAACAACCTCACGAATATAAATGCAATGCTGTGCTGTATCAGTTATATATTTACTTCCGTCAAAAGATATCGAAAAGGCAAGAAAAGATTTTGTATTATTAAATAGTATATTTCATTTTTTTCAGATATGACCACTCTGCAAAAATATTTATTGATATATCGGAAAAGTTTTGTTCAACAGATCTTTTTTTTTATCAAAACAACTTCTCAAAATATATTTACTTCAGAACGTTTGATACGATCTTTCACACTCTGTTGGGTCCTATACATGAGTGAAAAAGATTTGAAATTTTAAAGAGGTGCAAAAGACAACCTAAATACGAACATCAGTTTAACAGGAGCACCATGGACGTGGAGCGCGCCTTTCCAAGTTTCAGTTGTAGCAGGGAAATTAATTATATTAATTTTCACAAATTTTTAATAATTTTTTAATATTTCATGATATTTTTTTTCATAATTTCTGATAATTTTTTCTTCCCGAATCTTTCCACTAAAAATCCGCTTTACGATTAGTTTTATAATGTCTTGGAATCCTTGGTAACTGCAGTTTTCTTATCGCAAATCGAACATGTTGGCCTTCCTTTCACTCCGAAGGACAAATACGCGTCTCTCTACTATATATTTTTTGACATTTTTGATCATGTTATTTTTTTACGCATGGTAGGCGAAGGTGTTGTAAGAATGAATATATGAATGAACCACCTAAGTAGAATAACACTTGTGTTAAATAAACACCTCTAGATACCATAACTTGTAAACAAGTAAAATTTAGCGAAAAAAACAATTTATATAAATTTTGAGGAAATAATTGTATATACAGGTGAGCACAAGAAATATAATTAATTGGTATAAACGTTTTTGTGGCCTACCTCCTATACTACTTTGAATTGACCCCCCCCCCCGAAAAAAAATGTACATGAAAATCATAAAACTAATTAGTTTAAACAAAATTGTCTATATCATATTTGTAAAGAAGGTATATGTATTAACTATAGAAAACGCCCTTGAATTTAGAAAAGGCCGAGGACCTTAGGCAAAGATGTCCACAGCATGTTCAGTGGCATTGCATGCGATAAACAAGAACAGAATTCAAAATTTGATTGAAAGAGTGCCGTAAAAATTCTCAGAAATTATCGGAAAAGAATTTTAAAGTATCACGTACAACTTGTAATTATCCCTAAAATTAAATTTATCTATATCAAATTAAAAACAACATATCTTTCTTTAAAAAACCTGTACCCTATTGCTGAAAAGAAAATCTATTATTTAAAGAAAATCATGTAGTATGTAACACACCATAGGAGCAGCCAACAGGTTCAAAGCATGTTGATTGATATTGCTCCTAATTTTCTGGGAAAAAGAAAATTTCAAAATTTATATGTCGCTTGCGTGAAGGTTAGCTCAAAATGTATTTAATTAGCATAAAATTATAAAAGGGGAATAAAAAAATGTGCCTAGGAGGGTGTTGGTATGCCAAAAGATGAAACCAGGTAAATTGACAATTTAGGGAAATTTCAAAATGATTTTTCATTTACTTCATAGATGATATTTGTGAACGAGTGTTGGTAAAAATGATTTAGATGAAATCTCTAAACTTAAACACACATAATTCAAGAAAGGTTAATTAATTTACTATTATTATCGAGGGATTTAAATATAATCATTAATTGTCACTAGACTTTTCAATTTAAATGAGTGCTATGATAAAATCCTTATTTAGTCATATTTTTTAATTATAAAATAACAAAAAATGAATGGTCATTAGTTAGAATAGTATACTGGCTGGCCGGATGCGGCCCACGGGCCATATGTTTAACGCCCCTTGCCTACCCCTTTCATCACGAACCTTAGAAGCAAATCGCTGTAGAATCAAACAAGAAATGCTGTAGGAAATAAATCTAGGCCCAAAGGGATTGATTTCTAAACAAAACATTTTGAAGGCGACTTCAAACCTTAGATATCTGGAACAGGATTCCTAGATCCAGGGTACATATTAACATATATAAAAATACACGAATACAGCGGGCTTGAAGAAACAGACACGGGACTGTTGATGCCTCAAAACTTGCGATTTCGTTTATTTTAACTTAATCATGCGAGGCGAAAAGAACATTGCCAATCTGCTATACATTAAGACTGCCTTCGTAGTATCGTAAAGCTACGGAGAGGTGCTCTTCGATGAACTCGGACGTTTTATGCACAAGAAGTGGACCTTTCGTTTGAAATTTATATCCACTTAAGCTAGTAAATCTATATTGAGCCTCTGGGAGGTGTTCTCGTTTACGAAGCACCTCTAAGATGTACACGGATATTCCAGTGTTCCAAAGGAGTAAAACAATAAGTATAACTAGTTCAATTATACATGATAATAGCTACCACGTAGAGCGAGTAGGAAAAGCCCTGGATCTGAAGGCAATGGAAAAATTATAAGACTCTTTAATACTAAATGACGGAACGCCAAGGAAATGGTTAATTCACGAAGGACTCGAAATGAATATCAAATTGGTGGACTCCAACCTCACACTGCATCGGACAAGCTTGAGGTATGGCTCTACGTCAACTCCAAGTAACTAATGTGTCCAATAGACCGATTTGACAGCCGTGAACGAAGTTTATATTGCTTATTTTAACCTTGACTTATCGATGATATGCGGTTAGTATATCAATGATTAGCACCTTTAGAGAGAATCGGGCACGCTTGGTGGGCACTTTCTTGACAGGAATGTAGAGCGCTCCTTAAGTGTGCCTAATGCAAAGTGAAGGGGGTATGTTAACCACATATCATCGCTGTGTTTATTGCGATTTAACTGGTATACCACAAACCAGACAGGACTGTAGCCATCATTCTGTGGAGTTTCTCGTTATTACCGAAACGCCAGAAGTCATTTTTGACAGAAGAAATTCAATTTAAATTCATCAAAAATAGTCCATTTCCAGTGAAGCCCAAATTCATTTTGAACTACCTGAAGTTCGTAATGTTAAAGATGAAAACTTCTCTCAATTAGACAACACCACATTCTTATATTTTCTAACACAAAATAGTGATTACAAACCATCTAAGTTACCCTTTGACGCGTTTAAATATAACATACACGAATAGAGTAAATCGGCTGATGATTACATAATGTTTGTATAATAAATTAAGTAATAGAAAGAATTAAGTAAAAGCCTATAAAAGGTCCAAGTTTTACCCTACATATCTCCCTTAGGGAGGTGATGCGCGTCATATAAATGGGCTGAGTGCCAACTATGACGTAGCAGTGCCCGCTCAGGAGAAGGCAGTGGAAGGAGGCAAAAGCTGTTAGATACTCGCCGTCATAGCAATTGATTGCTCTCTCGCATGTACATATCGTGGGGTGTATTTGTAACCTCCTACCCCTCCGGCCCCGTATCAGAAGGTACTAAAAGAAATTGAGATTGAACTAATTTTTTTTTCTTACTGTATGAAAATGGATAGAGTAAAAATCCATAAGGAATTTGGATCATAATTGACTAACCTTTTGTGTTTAATCTTTGTTTTTGTTTTTACGGCTTTAATTGTAATCGTTTGTTGTTGCCTTTTTCTTTGCAGGGATCTACGTAGAGTGGAGAAGATTGTTTGGCCTAATCCGTCTTAAATTTAAACATAATGGTGTTATTCATTAATGGGAGGCATTATAAAAGCCGCCTCCCTCCGCAGGTCTAATTTATCTTTGGTGAAATTCAATTTGAAAACGAGGTCAACAGACGTAAGTCGCGTGCTCTCAATTATCTGACTTATGACCTTATGTCCTTCAAAACTTTCAAAAAATCCTGAGAGAGAACGGAATGGAGTAAAGTGGCTAAACCGATAAAATGGTTCAAAGTGAGTAAAACAATAGAATGGTGCATAATGAGTAAAACAATAGAATGGTCTAAAATGGTCTAAAATGGTCAAAAATTGGTAAAAAATAGAATGTTTAAAAATAGCTAAAGCAATAGAATAGTCCAATATAGGTGAAACAATATGACGTATAAAAATGGCTAAACTAATAGAATGGTCCAAAATGAGTAAACAATAGAGTGTATAAAAATGGCTAAATCAATAAAATGGGCCAAAATGGGTAAATCAATATGTCTAAAAATGGTTAAATCAATTGATTGATCTAAAATGACTAAACCAAAAGAATGGTTCAAAATGGGCAAACAATAGAATGGTTCAAAATGGGTAAAGCAATGGAATGATCCTAAATGACTAAACCAATAGAATGGTCCAAAATTGATTAAAACAATGGAATGGTCCAAAGTGGCTAAACCAATAGAATGATCAAATTTGGTAAAACAATAGAAAGTATAAAAACTGGCAAACCATTAGAATGGTCTAAAACTGGTACAACAATAGAATGTATAAAAATGGCTAAACCAAATGAACGTACAATAATGATTAACCAAATGGAATAGACAACAAATTCGTAAAAATTACACTAGTCAACAATGATTTTGCTACTTGGGTATTAGCTTGTGATTTATACTAAATCGAGTATGCTGATTCCGAATCTGTAATCAGAATTGTTCTAGCACGTAAAGTTTCTGAGTTACACACATATGGGCAGTGTTGCTTCGGCTACCGTAGTGAGAGAATGTGTTGTGTGTGTTTGGTTCCTGCGTTACACTCCTGCTTTATCACGTTGTCATATTTCGCCAGTATAGTAGTGGTGATGAAACGATATTTACATACAGTGATTAATTGCATTTTTCTTTAAGATTTATCTCTCAATTAATTTGTAAATGAAATTTTGATTGTACAAAAGTATATAACATGATATATACAAACTAAGTTGAAAACATGAATCGGCGAGGATGTATAAATATCTCAGACAACTTTTGTTATATCTGTGGAAGATATACTCCGAGCAACCAGCGGGAAAATTTAGCTAAAAATTTGTAAAGTTGGTGACTAAGAAAAGCCCTGGGGACGTCACAAATCATGTAATGTGTGTTATACGGGGCTCACACAGTGGTTAAATGGCAAACGGAGGGGTATGCCTTTTGCTGTACCAATGGTGTGGCGTGAGCCAACAAATCATGTTTTTGATTGCTACTTTTGTATAACAAATTTAGCGGGATTCTCAAATAAGAACAAGTCAAAAATTGTATATCCAGATTGTAAGTCAGCTATGAAACCAGTCCCCCATAATATGGAGATGCCAATCCCAGTCCCTCCATCAGCTAGTGTAGTTAAAGAAGATGATTCATCGCCTGAAGAGGAGAATAACAATCACGATGAAATGTATGAGGATGATTCTAAGGAAAAGAAGATCCAGTTGATACATCAAGAAGGATTGAATGATTTGGTGAGGGGTTTGTCATTGTCAAAGAAGAACGAAGAAATGTTGGGCTCCAGACTACAGCAATGGAATCTTCAAGAGGACGGTGCAAATATATCTACTTTCCGTAAACGCCATGAGGCCTCAGTTGCTTTCTATCAAGAAGATGATGGGGCTTGTTTCTGTACTGATGTTAATGGCCTCATGAATCAGCTAGGGAACGAGCATTTACCTGATAAATGGAGACTATTCATCGATGCAAGTACTGCTAGCCTCAAAGCTGTGTTGCTACACAATGGTAACAAAAAACCTTCAATTCCTGTCTCACTTATTGTTGGGACGATAGTGACATATGACTCAATGAAATATATTTTGGAAGGTGTTCATTACTTGCATCATAAGTGGAATATCTGTGGTGATCTAAAGGTAATTTCTTTACTTCTTGGACTGCAGCTAAGATATACAAAGAATATGTGCTTCTTATGCCTATGGAACAGCCGTGACGACAGGAATCATTATATTGTCAACAAGTGGCCCGAAAGAGAAGAACACATAGTTGGCTGATACAATGTGAAGCACATGCCTTTGGTATAACCACAGAAGATCTATCTTCCACCACTTCTTATCAAACTTGGCATGCTAAGGGCCTATCAACGAATGGGGTGTTGGATGTCTCTTAAGATTCATTTCTTGCATTCGCATCTAGATTTCTTTCCATCTAATATGGGTGATTTTAGTGACGAGCATGGGAAAAGGTTCCACAGAGATATCGCAATGATGGAAAGCAGGTATCAAGGCCGCTTCAACGAAAAAATGATGGGGTGACTACTGTTGGTTCCTACAACGGGAGGATCCTATATCCACGTACACGCGCAAGAGCAAGAGTCTCAAACATTTTTGAAACAATTTATAGTTAGGTGAGTACTACCTCTTTTATATGTAATACATATCTTGTCATGGTCTGCAAAAGGACGTACATAATGACAAATAGGGTGCCCCGATTCCAAACATTTGCCCGGAAACGTAATAATTATATCATTAATTGATCCAAGGTGACAAAGTGAGCCATATAGCCTAGTTGCATAACTCATGAACCTTACGTACTAGGACAAATCTGAACACAGATTTTGAATCAGCACACGAATATTAGTTAGTTACAACAACATTTACTCAAGTAGCAGAGACAAAGTTAAAATTTGTTGGCTAGTGTTATGCGCAAAGAATGTGAAGCCTTACTAAAGCAATGGGAGGTGTCGGGCGCACACAACTCTCCGGGGAGGGGATACGTGCACGTGCATGTCTAAATAGTTTGACACAACCCACTAACACTGGTGACGTCATCGAGGTGTAACGCGTCAGAGATCGATGACGTCACAGTTCGCAATATGTTGGACTTTCGCTCTGAATCTGAAAATCTTTTAAAAGCGAAAAATTAGTTTGAAAAGTATGCGGTAAGAAAGATTATCACTTAGCTTCGGAAATCAATTTATAAACGAATATTAGTATGGTTATCACTCAGCCTCGGAAATCAATTTATAAACGAATATTAGTATGGAGGAAGATAGACTATCGTCTTGAAACGGAAATCACTTTAAAAACAAACGTTTTTGATGACAGTATGCAATAGTATGGACCATCGCCTTGAATCGGAAATAATTTGTAAATAATAAATATGTATTTGTATGGGAACTATGAAATTGTGTGGAATATTGCTCTGAATTTGAACTTTATTTAAAGACAGTAGTATGAACAGTATGAAGTATTATTGTCTTAGAACGGAAGTCATTAAAAAAAAGTTCTTTTAACAGCATCCAGTAAGATATACTATCTATCACTCGACTTCGGAAATCATTTTAAATTAGTTTTATGGAACGTATACAGTAGGATGGACTATCACCTTGAATCTGAAAACCCTGCAAAATAAAACAGTAGTAAGGACTGTGTGTAGTAGACAGGACTCTTGCTCTGAATCCGACATCATTTTAAAAACCATCATTGTATGGATGGTATGAAATAACATGGAATATCACTCTTTATGACCTCTTTTGATCACAATGGAATTACAACTTATAGTTATTACACAGTGGTTCAATATTGATCGGAGAAGTTAAAGCCCATTTTTAGTCGTGTATACATTAGTCTATAAGTTGCTATGGCGGTCCGGAGGTCAGCGGTCGAATGGTAGTCATTTTACCACATTGATTGTGGTTAGTTCTTAGATATGTGCCTGTTCACGTCGACTTTGGGGGAGGGGGAAGTCCATGTAGTGGCCATTTGTTTGCATCCCACGTTAAAATGTATTTGGCAACGGATATCCTCATCAGACGGTGAAAAGCGACCGGAAAGACCGTTAGCGTGGCAACTATATACCACCTCTTTATATCCGCCCAAGTGAAATTATTTTTTGCATTTCTTTTGCGAAGAAGAGATTCGTCTTAACTTATTCATTAAGAACTTCTTTTTTTTCATCAAGAATTTTAATTGAAATGAAATCAAATTTATTCTGGCACCATTTATAATAAATTTGTTAGTCAGCTCATAAAGATAAGCAACGATCATTTTTTTGTATTTCTTTCTAAAGTGGCATAATTTCCTTCGAAGTCTTAGAGATCTTTGTTATGCCGGTAATAGAATAGGAGTAGCTCACGAAAAAAATGAATAAGAAAACAAAGCTAAGTCACAGATTATTTGATTAGTGGATGAGACAAACTCGCTTCCGGCACCAGGTAAAGTACCCCAATAATCTCAGATTACCAAGCGAGATTATGAGGTCCAGGGAGAAATAAAGGATACGAGACATCAAATGGCATAATTAATCACTCGAGCTGTAAATAAATAGAAATTGTTGTATGGTTGTGATTAGGGAGGGTCTAGCGATTGCATCCCACTTATCTATTGTTAATCTTAGATCATGGGTTGACTCTATTCTTACAAGGGATGAAACTGGTTTATCTACTTGGAGAGTAAATCAAATGCAAGAACTAAAGCGAAATAAATATAGTATAACGCAAGTTTCAACTGCAGAGGTCTGTATAGGAGACTGATACAAGAGGATCAGGAGGAAGAGCAGTTTTAGAAAGAAGCATTGGTAAAAACAGCGGATATGACATAACTGATGGAAGTGTGATAGGGTGGGGGGCTCATTAGATGAACAGATAGATACACCAACGGGCAACAGTATGGCAGACGATGTAGCGAATGAAATGTTGTCAGCGATGAGCGGCTGCGGAAAAGATTCGGCTCGTTACTGTGGTGGAGAGATGATTATCTTGAGTTATGGAAATGGTGACAAACAGGGCATTCGGGTTGCGTCTCATAATTTTCTTGCAGCACTTCTTGTTAACCTTCCTTTAAAAAATATGACCTTTATTCTATTTTCTTTCTATTTGCCTTCTGACCCCTTTATGACTCGGTAAAACATCTTAATAGGAGCGACACCGATTTACCATAGATACAAAAAATGAATAAGGATCCGAATGGAAACAGGAAGATGGATGAGGATCAGGATGGAAACAGGAAAATGAATAAAGAGCTGGATGAGAACACGAAGATGAATGAGGATCTGGATGGAAACACAAAGATGAATGAGGATCCGGATGGAAACACGAAGATGAACTAAGATCTGGATGGAAACAAGAAGATGAATGAGGAGCTGGATTTGAACAGGAAGATGAATGAGGATCTGGATGGAAACAGGAAGATGAATAAGGATCTGGATGGGAACAGGGAGATGAATGAGGAGCTGGATGGAAAAAAGAAGATAAATGAGGATCTATATAGAAACAGGAATATGGATGAGGATGGGGATGGGAACATGAAGATGAATGAGGATCTGGATGCACGCATGAATATAAATGATGATCTGGATTTGAACAGGAAGATGAATGAGGATCCGGATGTGAACAGGAAGATGGATGAGGATCTGGATGGAAACAGGAAGATGAATGAGGATCCGGATGGGAACAGAAAGCTATTCTGGCAGAGAATGAGAAGGACGAGGAACCAAGTGAAGAAGAGCTGTATGAACATTAAAGATCAGAATGACATGGTACTAGTGAAAACTAGGAGGTTAAGAGTAGATGGCAAGAATACTTTGATGAGTTGTATAATGTGTGTATGGAAGATGAAACTAATGTAAATATGACTAGGGAAGTATGTGTAAATCGAATGCTGTATCAGGGTATGGGAGGATTAAACATACAGGAGGTTGTTAGTGCTATGAGAAGTCTTAAAAAATAGGAAAGTAGCTGTAGTAGCTGATAGAGGCGGAAGAATGCCATAGGATCGGAAGAGGGAAGAAATAGTGCCGTTGTATAAGAGTAAAGAGAAGAAATGAGTATGCAAGTACGGCAGGGGAATGTCTGTTGAGTGTTGCATCTAAAATGAATAGAAAAATTCCGATTAGGTTTATAAGAAAGATGGCGTGGATTGATATTCCCTGATGAAACTCCCTTCTACTTGTTTGGATCTTGCGGAAGAGCCCTCGTTGAAAGGAGAAAAGGAGAACACTTTCATCAGTAGAGTTTATCAATTATTCAACTTTAAAATTACATATATGAGGGATGCTAAAAGTTGCAGCACGACTTATAAATTCTAGAGATATTTTTGTTATCATCATCATCATCATCACTAACTCTATCATTTAAGAAGGGGAATTTTTTGAGTCTTTAAATAATGATTTCATCTTAGTTTGGTTTTGACTTGTTTTTTTATCAAAGTTATTTCTAATAATTCTTTTATAATATCAAAAAATAAAATGGTGAAGTTCAGAAATAAATATATGTATCGAAATTTTGTAAAACCCATAGAATTACAAATGGTGAAGTTTATAAAATTTATTTTCATGTATCTTTCATAACTATATTTTAGCAACGTGATATTTTGAAAGGGGGGAAATTTAGTTTCAAGTTTCTTTTTAAAATTATTATAATTGGCGAAGTTCAGAAAATTTCTAAAAATTTAACCATGGCTGCGTTTTTTTAGATTTTAAATTTTAATCTTAGTACCGAAGCGCAAGCTCCCCCCGTAAGGGGGAGTTCTGCTTGGTAATAAGTTACTTGAAAGTTGACTTTTTTTATTGTTTGGGGAATTAAATGACAATTATTATATTAATAATTATATATAATTCACTGGGGGTTTTTATTTTACAGGTTGAAACATATTCATCAGTTTGTTGAAGATCATTTGGCTGTCATTACTGCCATCCTAACAAGTGGGAATTGTTCTAACAAAACTGCGGACATTCACAAATATTAGCAACTTAATTTGAAATGGTAAAGAGTTGTTACCCCCTTTGAACTCACAACTCTGCGTCAAATTTGGAAAGATGGACCCTCGCTAAGAGAAAAGAGTAGTGGAGATGCCAGAAACAACCAGCAGTTAGTCTCTTACAAAGGACATTTATCCGAGGAGCTTAAAAAATAGGAACGAGCTAACAGTTTTTTTGTAGCCCCCTTTGTAACTTCACGAGTCACAAGCTTTAACAAGATCCAAAAGAACTGCAAGCAGGCCAAAAACATATCTGTTGGGAGAGGACAGCTACATGTCAAAGAAGCTTTCATTGCAAAACTTGATAAGGTTTTTGACATACTTAGTTGCATGTGTAAAATTGTTCTTTGCTGTGAATATGGTTTTCCTCGTTTTAAAAACGAAACTCACACCGATGGTACATGCCCTCGGGAAATGATGATCCTTGTGAATGAACTTGATTTCATTTAAAGTCAGAGGCAAAAGGTTGATTCTATTAGACCGCATTAGATTGGCTTGCCAGGTCAACCTGAACGAAATAGACAAGTCCAAAGGCAGAAGGTGAAAGAAGAAGAGTTGTTGAATATATGCACACAATTAAGCAAGCCAATGTTCCAATGCCAGCAAGTGAAATAAGTTTATCTGCAGATGAAAATGAAGGACAAATTGCTCCTGCTCAGGATGGAAAAGATGGAAGTTATGAAGTGACATTAAAAATACCAAGCACATCTTCAACTTCCATTAAAAAGCCACAGTACAACACATTAGAAATACCTAATGTTGCTATGCATAGCATCAGATATGGTGATGAACTGCGTGCCACAGTTGCAATCAACACTGCTGACTTTATGGATGGTAGCTTGATCACTAAAGAGGACAAGTTTTATAGTGGATCACAATGAAGTAAAGAGGGCCCAAGAAAAGGTTATGAAATTCCCGGATCAGGATTTTGATGAACTTTGTAGGGATGGTAAAATTGACTGTATCTTCTGCGACGATCGCCAAGATCCAACTAAGGTTATGGTGAGTAGAAAATTCAGATCTTCAGTTCGATAGCATCATCAAAGAAGAGCATGTTTCTTTGTGAAATGAGTCAGATGGAAGATATATCTACTACTTTAATCCGGAGAAAAACTCAAGGAGTAAAAAACATGAGGAAGAAGGACAGTGATGAAAGCATGCAGGACATTTGATTTTATTCTTAAATGTTAAAAATGACTCCATGCATTGAGTAGAAGTCAAGCTGAGCCGTAAACTGACCTAGTTGGTTTGTGCCCTCCACACTAACTAGTTACCCTTGTGACACTTGATCACATCACTTGATTGAAAGACCTCGTCACTCAACAATTGGACAGGTGATATTCGCAAGATGCTGGACACTGCAACCAAACTTGAAATCTAGCTTTAATTCTCTAAACTTTTAATTGGATAGCCTCTTACCTCACTGAGTGACAATACGTAAAAGATCTCTCTTAAATGATCAAGCGTACGGGTATAGGATCAAACTGGCCATAAGGACAGGAGAACTTTCCACAGATAGGGACCCTCTGAAATTGTTCCAGTGAGCCCATTCTAGGTGGTTGACAACAGCAAACAGGCTATGTCGAATATCGATTTCAAAACATGGCATTAAAGGCAGAACTCGCAAAAAGACCGATATTGGACTACACCGTTGATGTGTACTACACCTGTTGTTTTAACATCAAAGTAAAACATCCTTGAGTGGAAGGCCCACGCCACATCTTGTTTCGGCTGCGGCTACTTAAAGCTGCAAAAGAAGGCTGTAGTGGATGTTACATTGCTAATTATCAAGCGCTCAGCATAGTATTAATTCAGCGAAATGATAATCCAGACACTCTCTTGCTAAGAAGACGGTGAGGAGAGGAGAACTGCTGTCCATAAGATCTTTTGCATGAGCGGTGTAAATGATAAACACTTGGAGATTTTCTTTGTACGTCCCAGGAGGACACCTTCCATTAACCCCAGTGCTTTCTCCCTGTTGGAGATAGCAGACTAGTCGAACTTAGTATTCGAACTTCCTTTAACATGTAAACTGACTGAACGTCAGTAAAAAAAGTTCCTTGACAAGGCTATGCAAGTTTTACAGTGTACCTATCGGGCTCAGTCAATAGAGAATTGTGTGAAACAAGTCAAAGAGGCAGCAGTCAGAGTGCAAATACATGAAAAACGTGAGGGTTATACAAGAGGCAAAGAAGCAAGTCGGCTGATGTGCGAGAACAATCAAAGCAAGACTTGTTGAGACTTGTTGAAACTTGTTTAATATTTTTTTTTATTGATATCATCACTTTCTAATGTTCCATGATTACAAGGATATGTTTTATGATGACTGGGATATGTTTTATGTGAGTAGTTATAGCAAACATATTTTTTTTTAAGCTAAATGTTGCACGGTCACAAATATAATAGCAGATTTTAATTTGGGGATTAGCAAGATATGTTTTATGATTATTAGGATATGTTTTATGCAGAGAAACTAAATATCTATTACCTGCCATTTTAAGAAGCTAAAATTAATGAATGTTGTTTTCTGAGCCCAATTTATGAGGGCTTTTTCAAACGTGATTTACCAAGCTAAATGTTAAGCAATCACATAAATAATAGCAGATTTGAATTCCTCACATCCAAACACACATCTCCAGAACCCCTCAGTCATGGAATTGGCAAACATTAATTTTCACCCCCAAAATTGACACGCCCTATTTCAAGATTCTTGTGTCATGGCCACGTTGAAGCATACAGATACTCTCCATGTCTCTGGCTGGTTCTCAAGTGAGGAAAATGAAGCACTAATAACTTTCCTCCAAACCACTGCCCTCAACTCAAAATGGTATCAAAACGTGGCCAATTTCAGGAATGATAAAGTATTTTTGCGCCATGATTGCGCTGCTTGTCACAAAGTAATGACAATAGCAAAGTTCTTAGCTGAAAATAACATCGAATTTTGGGGACCTTGACCTAGAATTTGCCCCAATAAAGAATTTGTAGACAATAATCAAACTGGCAGTTAATAAACAGAATCCGTCTAATTTTAAGCAGTTATGGTTGTTTATTCAACAAAAATGGAGCAATATCAGTCAAGATAACATCACAAATTTGGTCCCCAGACTGCCAAAACGAGATGAAGCTGCCTGAAGAACAAGGGACATTATTGTAAATATTGACTGAGCGCATCAATTGACTGTATTAATAAAATGCGTTTGGGCTCTAAATTTTGTTATACTTCACCTTCAAATTGTGAAACAAACATATTAAAACATAATGCAACGTTTGATTAGTTCTATTAATTTTTTATATGAAAAAATATAGTAATCTGAAAACTTTGGGCCACGACTGTATCTCCCTTCTCTTTGTATATGTGTCCCTTCTCTTTGTATGTGTCTCCCTTCTCCGTGTATTGATCTTCGTTGTAAATGTTTCTCTCTTCAGGATGTATCGCGCAAATGATCACCGAATAGCGTTCCTAAGAGAAAAATGACATTTGCCTCATTCTTTCAAATCAACGTTTAATGAAAGGAGCATAATTAGTGCTCTAGAAAATGAGGAGTCACAAGGAATAATAGTACCTCAAAGGACATTGCTGACCATACCGTGGATGTACTATTTTGGGAAAGCCCCGCAGTTGGAGACATATACGGGTTAAGGTTTTCTAGTCTGGCTACTACTTCCTTTCTTTCTAAGACTATTTTGCATAGGTTTTCGCCCTCTTCGAGATGAACCCTCGGCCTCGGAGCTGTCCCCTCAACTTCCCTCCTAAGTACGAAGGCAAAGTAGCCGTTCAACATATTGGCGATGTTTGGTTCTGAATTCCGTAACACGCCATTGTCATCTCTCAGCGGTTCTATGCTATGAAGAATCAGCTTGCGACTATTGACATGCAGGAATAATTCTTCCGGGGTCTCTTTACAGAGGGAGGCAACCCGAACTTCCTCGCTGCGCTTAGCTCTGCGCACCAATGCTTTAACTTGCCTACACCTTTGCCTGTATTGAAGAAGCCTTTCTTCATTACGGTTGGCTTTCCAGTTATTGTAGGCAGTTTTCCTGTTCCTTATCACTGTGGAGATGCCTCGAATGAAGCATCTCGTTTGGAGAGGCTTGCCGCTTTTCCTTCTGTTGGGGGACAAACGCAGACTGTTGGGTCATAAATTTTTTTAAACGCCAACCATTTGTCCGAGGCTACTTCTCCTGTTGCGAGCCCAAGCCGAGCTATTGCATCCCGAAAACTCACAAAGTTCGTGCGTCGGAAGTCGAGTTTAAAGATAGCGACGTGAGAGAGTCTCTCACATGGAATGTGGACTGGAAACGTGACTGTGCGGTGATCGCTCCCGCTCAGACACTCTCCCACGTTGAGTTCGGATACAATGACGTCTTCGGTGGTAAACACCAAATCTAACATGTTCTCACCTCTCGTTGGCTCTTCTACCCATTGTGTCAGGTAGTTATCCTGAGCAAACTCAATCAATCTTCTCCCTTCCGCATCGCCTGTCCAGTTCCTCGTTTGAGTCTAGCTCTTCTGACTGTCTTTTCGGCCTGTAAACCACCACTACTCGATAAGAGGAGCTGGTACAATCTATCTCTAGCCCTAAAATCTCGTGACCAGATCTCACATTGCATTCGACAGCAGGAAAACAGTTCCGGACGTATACCATAACTCTGCCACCCTCTCTACAAGGTCGGTCACGAAGCAACATTGTATAACCGGAAATCGCAAACTCACCTTCGAAATCTCGCTTCTCAGTATGGATCCGCGTTTCGACGATTGCCTAGATATCTACTCGGTTATCGGTGGCCAATACAGCCACAAGTTCGTCCCACTTGTTCTGTAGCGAGCTAGTCCGCACGCTCCCTCCTCCAACGCGTTTCCCAACGACTCGGATGGAGTGTTGTTCTCAAAAAGGGAAGTATTACCATAAGCTTCATCCGAGTTGCCTGGATCTTCTCCACCTGGTACCAGTTCTTCATCACCGGCAAGGTTTCCATTACTCTCTCGTTGCGGTGCAGGAGGGCCTCTGGTAGTAGAATGTCCCGCATTGACTTGCTCTCGCGGCTCGTCTGATGCAACCTTTAACAACCAGAAGGCATTCTTCCTCAGTCGTTTAGGTAGACGCCGTCCTCCGTGTATAGGTCACCTCGTCCGAATAACAAGTCGATCGTATCTACAAACTTAACTCCTGTCAACGCACAAAGGTAAGTTAGACGTTCGTTAATGCCAAAACGTTTGCTACTTGCGTGCACTGTAGCAAACTTCCTGGGTAGCATTCCTACGAGCATGGCATTGCTCGTCTTTGAGAGAAGATCCTCTGCAATCGTTATCGATGTCTGGACTATATGTTCCGTTAGCCCAACTCTACCTTCCTTAAGGAAAATGTTGTTTCCACTGACCATTGAGGCAGGTACGGTGCTCCTGGATAAATTCCGTACATTCCTAACTTCGTCCTGTAGCACCTCGTTATTCCTCCCGAGAAGACATCGTACTTCCCATCTGTGGCACTTCTCCCCAACTAGGTGGTACTGGAGGCCTCGCAGCTGCGAATCTCCCACGACTACGCATTGCGCGCCCTCGTCCGACAAGACGGCAAAGCGATTTAGCGTTCTCAAGGGGTCCTCTGTGGCAGGGGAGATTGTCATCTGCTCCTTCTTCTTCTTTTTCTTATCACTTTTCTTTTTCTTTCTTACTTCCTGAAACTCTCCGTTTGATCTCGCACCCCTAAACTCCAGTGAACACTCCACTGCCGGTGCCGATGTGCTCGTCTCGGTCGGTTCACTGTTGGTCATTGGTGCTTCCATCGCAGCTACTACCTGCCTTTTCTTCTTTCTTTTTCGTTTCTTTTTTCTAAATTGGTACGAAAACTTACTGCAGCAGCTTCAATAGAAGTACCGCAACCCCAGGGTTATCGTTCTCTCGATATTCTGTGGGTTCGTTCGAGCTGCGCCCGACACAGGAGTTCCCGCCGTCTCTGGGGTTGCCGCGGATCTAACGACGTCAGCATAACTTGTCTCTGTTCTTCGACCCCCTCTTTTAGCCCTGCCCTGGGTTTTTCCGCGAGCTTCCTATCTAGATTGGGCGGTAATTCTCTCTTGCATCTTGTCTGCGGCATTACTCTCCGCCACGACAGTTCCTCTAGTCTCGTTCCTATTCCCTGGAGGTGCAAATATAAGCACACTAGTACTCTTTTAACATAACCCCAGGTCCATTTTTAAGACCTCATGAGGATTTGAAAAAAAATGCCTAAAAATCAAAACCAACGATGATATAGCCAGATTTTTAGTCGCGTGCACTCGAGTCTATAAGTATCTATGTCCGCCAGTATGTCAATCGGTCGGATGGTAACCATTTTACTTTTCAATGAGATTATTTTGCCAATAACATCGTAACTATTTGGCCGATTCTAGCGACATTTGAAAGCTTTATGTTGTTTTGCATGCTCTTTTGAATGCTATAATTGTCAAGGTCCTCTCATAGTTAGTCCGGGGATTATTAAAATAAAACTAACTATAGGTCGGATTGCCCCAATTGTTGAAAGTTTTGAAGGTCATATGGTTACAAGTCAGAATAATTGAGAGCACGCGACTTAAGTTTGTTGACCTTGTTTTATGAAGGCATATAAAGGGTAGAAGTTATTATAAATTTGGTACATAAATGAGTGAAAAATGGGGAAGTTTATCTTATGCAACTTCCTTTGTTACATGATCTGCACTGCTGGCGCCCAATCGATACAGGATCACTTTTAAGGTCCTCCTTCCTATGTATATGACTATAAATGCCGTAGCTCACCCCTAATTATCCCGCTCACTGACCCCTGAGAACTATACACTGTCTCTACTCCCTAAGGATTGTTCCTTGAAGTCGTCTGCGTAGCATAGGGGGGATCGTGCTTCCTCTGTATTTGCACTGAGAATGTGGAATGAGCTGCCTGACGGAATGGCGCTCTTCCCTCATTTCTTTAGTCGATAGACGAGCGCTCTCTGAAGGCCCATGGCCTTGAAGAGAGCTATACAAATATTATTTTTAATATTCCCATTTGAAAACGTAACCCAAAGGGTGAATAGAGATTAATTAGGTCTTAACGGACTATGGCAGTGCGCAATTGTCCTCGACCTGCATAGTTCCACAAGGACGCAGGTAGCTTTACACAACATACAGGAACAAAATACAAAATACAAAATAAGCACTCAAAGCACTTTATAGAACCACCTTTTGCAGTAAATAAAACCAATTAATAAATAATATTCACCCAAAATAAAAAAAACTTACCTCCAAAAGTCCAAACCTTCACCAGTAGGTGGGCAAAGACGATAAAAGTGAGGTATCCAAGAGGAATCCTGGCTCCCGTCATTTTTAACGAGGACTAAACCACAGAACTTAACACGTTTACCAATGTCACAAACCACCGAATTTAAGTTCAAATAATTCACAAATATCACAAAATTTATAGTTCTTTTCACACCATTTCCTAAGTGACGTCACTAATGGATCACCGTCTTGTCTTGTTCCGGTTCGGAAACCGCACCGCTATCCCTCTTCACTCGTCACCATTCTGAGTTGTCTCTTCGGGGCTGGATGATTGGCCGTCCCTACGCCCCTACAGACACCTGCCAAAGGATAAATAACAAAATATTAAATTGATTGATAAATGATTAAAGTAATTGGGAGAGGTTAAGAATCCTATGTTTGGTGGCCATGGTCTAGCTGATCATCTCGGGATTTATCACCTATCGCTGCTACTGCTACTACTAAGAATAAGGAGATCAAAAGATGTGTGAGTGTTTCGTACATGTATGTGGGTTTACACCCAGCCAAGTGGAATCAACACCACCTAAGTCATGAAGAGTTAAAACACATCGGAAGTGGCTAGTTGTTAATTCGGGTCCATGTTGCCATATTTTCTACCGGTCCAAGGTTTGGGAAGTTAAACTGTACAGATATTGCCAGGGGTTTCGGTAGAGACAAATTTTGTGGTTCTTAAGCGTCACTGCTTCAGATTTCTAGCATATACCTTATACATACAGGATTTTAAATAAATATACATGAACAATAAAAATACTGGGCATAAGTCCCTAAAGTTTACTTTTGTAACTCACACTGGCATGCTGGATATCAATCTCTGTTAGTTTGTGAACTTCAGATTATCCACCAGCCTTTTGAACATCTCCTAGAGGTTGTCGATCGGATTGAGGTCAGGGAGTTTCTAGGCAGTAGAGCCAATAAAGTTGCTGTTCGTAGCATTTGTACCCTATAAAACAGTGATCTAGCGTGTTGAGAAAAACACAGATCATTACCAAAATACTTTGGGAACGTTGGTACGAGTCAACTCTCAGAGGATATTTAAATAAAGCATTTTGTTCGTTTAAGTATTTTGGTAAAAAATGACATGGATAATTGCCTTGGACGATAAGAAGCTCTAAATAGACATGGGTCATGCTTCATCGTTGTAACGATGGAGCACTCAGTAGCGTACCCCTTTTATTCTACGGAGGGTCGAATTCCCGAAGTCATAAACAGTGAACGTGGGGTTTCATCAGAGAAAATAAACTTATTCCAATCTTCCACCATCCACTTCTTGTACCTTTTTTTCTTGATCAGTATTAGTTTCTTTGCTACCCTCATTGTCACTATGACATTGACCAGAAGTCAGTATCTCACCGGGATGAAATGCACTTACACGTACAATCAGACAATCTTGAACAATTTCAATATCATCTGGCGATTGATTCTGAAGCTGGCCCCGCATGAAGAGTCGTTATTTAAGCTTACTGGAGACCCTTGGGCGTCCTTCCTTGGCGGATTTGCACCCGTTTCTTGAACTTTATAGTTTTCCAGAAGAAAAAGTTTACAAACCTATTGGTAATAGAAACAATTTCTGTACACGAGACGTCACTTTGATGCAAAGCAATGATGACTGCCCGAGTTTCCTTGGGATTGTCCATTGTTAACAAGAGAAGAAAATGATACCAAATTTTCCGCTTCACTTTCAACGCGTTCTTGGAATTATATTTTTTTTATTTTAGGAGCCTATCTGGCGAGTGCCTACTTGGGCATAAGTCGCCGCAATCACAACAGCCTAGCACTAGGCTACTTTAAAATAAGAATATGAAAACACAAAAACAATAAAAAGGGAAAAGGCAACAATTAGGATATAAGCTCCAGCATCGGGGGAAGAACAACCTTACCCCGGTGCAGGATCGTGCAATCTAAAAAGAAAACAACAATAACAAAAGAACAAAACCTAGTTAGATAAAGGGGAAAGGCCAGCCTTCCCGCAAAAGTCTACAAGTCCAATAGTCAATGTGCACGCACTCGTCCCGAGTACAAAGGACAGGCGGTAGCGACCTCACCCATCCCGGTACTGGGACAAGTAACATGCGCGAAGATTGCCCAGACTGGGACATTCAACAAGAATGTGCCGAACAGTCTGGGGGACAAGGCAATCTTCACAGTAGGGCACTGGCGAGCGCTCCATCAAATGGTGGTGCGTCCTGCGAGTGTGCCCAATTCGGAGACGACAGAAAGCAACCTGAAGCCTTCGCGGCATTGGGGGATAGGTCCATGGGAACAGTCGCGGCGCAATGGCACGCAACTTTATGTTCCCTTCGACCATCTCCTATCTTCTTTGCCAAGCAGCCCGAAGAGCTGCCCGTATTTCTGCCATATAGTCAGTGTGAGAAAGAGCGAAACGCTAGACCAGTGGCAGAGTCCTCCAAGACTCTTTGGCGTCATCATCGGCGCGCTCATTCCCAGCAATTCCTACATGTCCAGAAACCCAGCAGAATATAATCTCGACATCCACCCTGCTTGCAAAAACCGTGGTTTCAAGGATATCACGAACCCAGGGGATGCGGAGATTCCAATGGCCCGAGAGCACTCAGGGCGCTTTGTGAGTAGATATAGATCACAACCTGGTCTCCGATTGGGCACATCGCGTAATCTCCCGTACCGAGTAGTGTATTGCTCGGCCGTGAAAACTTACGCAGCGCCTGACAGAGCCCCGCTGACTTCAAACAGAGGGGATAGGGCATGGGAGGGCACCCCCTCTTCGGCCTTGGAACCATCCGTATACACTGGCACGTTTCCAGCGTGACATGAGCTGTGCTCCGAAAGGTGGAACGCAATACTCCCGGTGCTGTACAAGCTTTAGATAAAGAGGCGTGGCAACAAATAGCCAAATGTGATACGCTCCAGGGTGGCCTCCTGGGCAGAGCCAAGGGAGCCACCGTCTTGAGAGCTATACCTAGCTCTCAAAGGAGTTTCCTGGCCCTAAACCCAAATGGCTTAGGGTATGACTGGCGTCTCTCGGCGGCATAAGCACCGCTGAAATCAGCTACTGATGCAGTGAGAGCTGTTGGCGACTGAATGAGGCGCCTTGCTCGCGCGTACAGGCGAATAATGCACTGTACACGGCGTAGAGCATCGACCAGTAGGCTTTCGATAGGGAAGATGCAGAAGGCACCAGTCGACAGACAAAGGCTGGTGTGGTGGATCGAGTCCAGCTTCCGCAATAAACGCTCGGCTGCGGATGCATAAAACTCCATCCGTAGTCGAGCTTCGAACGAAAAAAAAAGATCGATAAAAAAGTAATGTAGTAGCCCAATCAGCGCCTAATCGCTGAACGTCAAGGAACGGAGAATATCCATGGCGTGCGTATATGAGCCTCCCAGGTGAGGCGTCAGTCAAATACAAGACCAAGGAAACAGTGCGATTCAACTAATTCCAGGCGTACCTAATTAAGAAATAAGTTAGGGTTAGGGTGCAGCCGTGGATGGCGGCAGACGAGCACGACCTTAGTCTTGGCGAAGGAAAACCGAAACCTGTGCGCTTCGGCATAGCGAGAGACGCGGTTCAATGCATCATGGAGTCGACGCTCCAGAGTTGGCATCTGGGCAGCGCCAAAAGAGATCGAAAGGTCATCCACGTAGAGCGTAGTGAGAACATCTTTTGGCAGCACCGAGGTGATGCCATTGATGCTCATGGCAAAGAGTGTGACACTGGGGACACGTCCCTGCGGGACAACCTCTTCCTGCTCCATTGGGCCGGAGAGGGCTGTCCCACCCGTACGTGGAATCGACGATCTCGCAAAAATTCAAATATAAAGATTTGGAGGCGTCTCCTCGCTCCCATCGTGTGAAGAGTCTCCATGATACCGTATCGCCATGCGATATAATAGGCCTTCTCCAGGTTGAAAAACAACGTGCCGTAGTGCTGTCTAAAAAGGAAGGCCTTGCAGACGGCATTTTCCAGTAGGAGCAGAGCAGCCGACGTGGAGTGGAACTTGTGGAAGCCGCACTGTGAAGAAGACAGATGCCCTCCGCTGTCCAAGAAAAAGGCCAATCTGACATTTACGAATTTCTCCATCAACTTGCATACGCAAGAGATTGAAGAGATTTGGCGGAAACCGGCCGGAGTAGAGTGATCTCTCCCCGGTTTGGAGGAGGCGAGCACAGTAGCGATTCACAAGGAATCCGGGAAGAGACCCTCCACCCCGATCCTGTTGAACAAATATAAGAGAAATGCCATGCCCCTCTCACCCAGGTGTCGAAGCATGTCGCACAGGACATCGTCTGGACCATGGGTGGTGTCCGCGCACGAAACAAAAGCGGAACGCAACTCACTTACAGTAAACCTGTCGTTGGAGGGTTCTCCTCCTCTGGAAGTAAAGTCCAGTCAGTGGCCTTCCGCGACATCACGACGTGTATTGAATGCTGGCAGAGCAGTATCCTGGCCAGAGAATGCAGAGAAAGCGGTCACGAAGGATTCTGCAACGGATGCCTGTTCCGAGATAGCGATCCCATTCTCCTGAAGAACGGGAGGGGCGGGGTCCTGCGCGAACTTGCCATGAATCCTTTTGACTCGCTTCGTGACCTCAGCTAGAAGGGTCTTCCCGTTAAGTGAAGACACGTATGCCCGCCAAGAAGAGCGGCCAGCGTGCTTCGAAATATACCAGAACCTAGACCTAGCCCGACGAAATTCAGCGACAGTGAAATCGTTCGGGCGGCGCTTATAGCGCATATAGGCATAACACTTCTGTTTGAGGGCCATCTCACACTCGGCCAACCACCACGGAAGGGGTCAGCGTGCAAAACAGCCAGACGTCCTGGGAATTGTTTTCAGGCCCGCTACGATGAGGTTGATGGAGAAGGACTCAAAAGCCTCATCTACCTAAACCCCTCGACTCAGATAGAGAATTCAATCATCTCCTGAAATTCAGGCTACCGCGCCCGCGGCAAATACCACTGAGGTTGGTTATCAGGTGAAAAATGCTCTGAAAATGATATTTGAATGGGAAAGTGATCACTACCATGAAAGCCATCGTCCACCCCCCAATAAAAATTAGGCTGTCCATCCAGAGAGCACAGAGATAGATCAAGGCAAGAAAATGAAGCGGTTTCAGGCAGTGATGCGTAAATTTATCCACATTTAGGACACCTATCTCAAGCTCTTGAATCAGATTGGCAAGGACTTGTCCCCTGGGATTTATTGAGTAGTCTCCCCAGAGAGGATGTCTGCCGTTCAGATCTCCAAGCTAAAGAAAGGGCCTCGGCAACCATGCCACGACGTGGCGGAAGTCCCCAGCGTCAAAGTCAGCTGACGGTGGAATGTACGCAGAAATAACAGTATACCTCCTATCTAAGTGAAGCTGCAGAGCCACTGCCTAAAAGGAGGTATCTAAAATGAAAAGGAACACGGAGACATCATGCCGGGTGTAAACTGCACATCCCCCAGCCCGGCCCCCATCTTATGGTGGTGGGGTCGCAAAACCCTTATACCCCAGGAGGGCGGGCAAGGGGAACGCGCCTAGCATGGTCTCCTGCAGAAAAATAGCTAACGGGGAATGGGATGAGACAAGCCTCCACAGCTCCTCCTAGTTATCCTGGAGTCCAAGGCAATTCCATTGAAAGAATATGCCCTCCAGGCATAGCTTGGAAGAGACGTAGGGGCCCTCTTCGAACAGAATACCCTCACGGGAATGGCCGTAAACTTTCCGGAGGCAGAACCCCGGGTGCTGTTGGCCGGACGATGCGCGGAAGGCGTTGCCGCCTTCGAGGACATATTGGGGGAGGTTTGTCTTGCTAGGTAAGTGTTTTCCTCCCTCCACCTCGTAACTTTAGGTGAGCGTTGCAGGCCACTAAGCCCACCACTAGGCGTGGGTGAAGGAGCCAAAGCTTCTTTATTGCTGTCCTCCTTTCGGGGAGCAGCTTTAGGAACCCCGGAAGATGGCCTGGCGACCAACTTCAGGGATATTGCCCTCTGTGAATCTAGTGACTCGGTGGAGGTGAAACGCTTACGCTGGAAGAAGGGGGGTGTGAACCCTTTGTGCCTCCAGCTTTACCAGGGGAGCGCTTGGGTTGAGTAGAACCCGCAGAAGGGTTCCGAATGGGGGCGGAAACAACCATGCTCGTTAGCCTGGATTGGCTAGGAGCAGAGGGTGTCTTTCTAAGCATTGAGGCGTAAGAAGTCCCATGCAGAGCCGGGCACGCCAGAAATAAGTCCTTAGCATCGCCGAATGAGAGTCAATCCTGGGCCTGAACGGCCAGGATTTATTTCTCAAGGAGATATGCATCACATTGCTTCGAAGAAGCAGAACTCCGTGTGCGGCCTTGAAGCAATTTACACAGAGTTCGTGTGACCGTGACTTTGCACGTCTACATGAGCGATTCATATGGCCGAAGCGGTGACAGTAATAGCACCTTCGCGGCAGTGGCACGAATGCCTTAACGCGGTAACGGTATCAACCGGCACGCACCGACTCAGGGTGCTTGTCACAGTCGATCGTGGCAAAGTGTAAGGGTGGGTATCGAGGCCCATCCTTGTTGTCTCAACACACGTTCTACCTTAACCGCCCCATGGTCGGCCAGCTCTAAGGTGATGTCCTCTATGGAGTAGTCAACGAGTTGGCTCACATAAACTACTCCTTTCACAAAGTTCATGGTAGAGTGCGGCGTCACACTCACAGACGTGCCATCAAGTGTCCGAAGGGCACAAATCATGGCCCCCTCTGAGGGATTCGACGCATTCGCCAAAAGGCTCCCGTCCGAGAAATAGCTCACCTTCGGCTCTCTACCAATCACACTAGCTAAAGCTCTTCTCTGATCTATCATGTTGCCCTTAGCTAACATAGTGCCATCAGTGGAACGAATAACGAGAAAGCGTTTGAAGCCAGCGGGCTTAAAAACGCCAGGTAATCTCTGAATGAGGGGCCATGATGTTATCGAGGCTCCGCCCTGAGCCCTTTTGGTCATAGTCAGTGGCTTTGTACCCGGCGCGGGGCAGAGGGTCCGGATGTGCCGATCTTGGCTTGGTCGCTTACTGAAATGGCAGCAGACCCAGCCGTCCCCGCAGCTCCCGCAGATGGAGAGGAGCCCCCGAGTCTTTTTTTGTTGTTTTTTTCGTTTTAGGATAGGATGGCGGGGAATGAGACCTCTTCTACCCTCCGCAGGCAGATGTCCCCAAGCGAGATGTACCGGCTTCAGCAAGGTCCCTCTCCGAGATGAAGAATGTCCTGGCAGTCGTAGTGGCACCGGTTGGAGGTTGAGATTCCTCCCTTCCTTTTACTGCTTTGGAAACCCGGGCTGTTTGAGGAGGACCTTGCATAGGATCGGACTCGAGTTCGGTGCTTGGCGCTTAGTTTGGATTCGCTCCCATGGAATGCCCTACCGTCTGAGGCTGGGTTGCCTCAAGGACCATGTCTAGCTCGGGTAGATCCTCCATTTGGCCATCCCCCCAGGACATCACAGGTCCTATTGGCAGCAGTGTCTTTAGTGCCGTCTTGGGAGGCACAGACCTTGACCCCAGCTAGGTTCAGTATTCTAGCCAATAGGTCTTTAGAGGGAAGCGACCGAAGGAGCCTGGCTTCCCTCTGCTCCCTAAGGGGTTTGCCCTAGCTTCCCGATTCCATGGAGAGTGGTTAGCTATAGGCTGCCTGCTGGCTTTCTTGGCAGTCCCCTTGGAAAGTAAAAGGAGGACTGCCGCTGGAAACAGGGAGCTGCCTGGAGGCATCTCCAGGCAAGGGGTTGAGGGAGAGTCCCCTACACCCGTAGGCGAAGGAGAGGAGTAAGCCTCCTCTCCGGTTAGAGAAATTTGGAGGGTCCCCTGCCCAATCACACAGGGGAGGGCCTCCATTTTTCCTGTGGAGCTGCCCGAAGGCGGCTCCGTTGATTGTGAGTGGGAAATGGGAAGTTTTTTTATATTTGCATCCTTGGGCATGGGGACCCTAATTTTCTCACGGGATGCAGACGCTCATCACCCCTTGCAGTAGCCTGCCCTGCAAGGGGTGCGTACATGCCTGGCAGAGCCAGGTGCCGCAATTTAAGACCACCCCTTCCCCCTGGTGGCCTGACAGTCCCTCAGCATGGTGGCTCCCCCTCGGACACGGCGTAAAATTGATAGTTTAAAGAGAAAATGAAAAGCGATGTGAGGAAGGTATGGGTGGAGATGAAGCAGTTTGTTAAAAACCCACCATCACAAACTGGAGCTCAGGGGTTAGGGAACATTGTCCCCTCCCTTCTCAGCGCCGATGCGGGATAGTTGGCTGTGAAGAAGGTCGGCATCTACCCTGTGAAAATAGGTGGGCCTAAGGTGGATGATGAAGGACTGTAGTGGCATTTTTGACATGCGCTACAGTCCCGCATCATCCACCTTAGCCCAACTGATTTGTGTGTTTGTACGTTAAGCAACTTCTGTATTTCACTTGTCCACCAGCCACTGACGATGACGGATGTTCCCGTCGTAACCTGGTTTCTCATATAAAATTAATCCTATTACTGTGGTTTTATCCATATATATATATATATATATATATATATATATATATATATATATATATATATATATATATATATATATATATATATATATATATATATATATTTATAAGAAGATTGTTTGCTTTTGTTGTTTATAGTAAATAATCAATTGAATTTTATCTATTTGATTCTTAACCTTGATGTTGATGTTACGGTAAAATAGATGAAAAAAAACATCAAGGTTAAGAATCAAATGGATAAAATTCAACTGATTATTTACTATAAAACAAGAAAAGCCAACAATCTCCTTATGAAAACACAACAGCTGCCAAAACTCCTCGAAACTCAAGTCAACCAACATAGTTTACGAGTTCATCTGCCCCAATAAAGACTGCAAGCTTTATAATAACTCAAAATATATTGGCATGACAACTACCACACTTCGAGACGTTTAACCATGCATGTGCAAAGCGGAGGACCTAAAAATCATATGGAGAGCGCGCACAACATCAACCTAACAAGAGATATTCTAGTTGACAACACCGTAATTAAAAGAAAAGAAGGAAATAAAGCTAGGCTGAACATCTTAGAAGCCATTTTAATAAACGAAGAAAAGCCGGCCATCAATAGTCAAGCGTTACGATGGAATCGAACATTAAAGTTGTTTAAAAATTCCACTCACTGGATTGGCTCGTTTCCTCTAACGTTACGATCATCAAACAAGGCGGACTAAATATCCCTTAAAAACCAGTTCAAGTTAATGAAAGTGGTAGGTTTTCATGGGTGCGAAACTGTTTACTGTTTGCCTTGGTGTTGAGGGCATCACTAGCATACTTTCTTATTCTTGTTTGTTTAAAAAAATATTTTTCCTCCGTCAATAATGTTGCTGACCGTCGATGACTTTCAGGTTCTTCCAGGTTCTTCCATATATATATATATATATATATATATATATATATATATATATATATATATATATATATATATATATATATATATATATTATTCTATTAAGAGGTTCCTCCGTCGTGGCTTTCAATCCTTTCTAGTTGTTTTTATTTTTCTAACTATTCTCTAGTTTCAGATGGGGATTTTTGCCTCTTTTATTTGTACTTTATTATTTATTAATTCTTTATTATCTTTCTACTTAAATTATAGCTATGCTTTTTGTTATTGTATTTAAGTATTCATTTCTTATTTTCAATTTAAATCTTAGTTTGGGCACTTCGCCTCTTTTCGTTTACGTTTAGGTTATTTCTGTTAATCTATCTTCCTTTTCTTATTATTATTTTGGTTATTTTTTTATTATTTATTCTTCTTTTCATCTTTTTATGTTAATTTAATTTTACCTTGGGCGCACTGCCTCTTTTTCTTTATACTTTTTATTGTCCTTTCTCTTCTTTTAGTTTTAGTTAAATTTTAATTTGGGCATTTCGCCTCTTTTTATTAAAGTTCATTGCCTTTTGTTTATTGTTAGGTGTAGATGGGTCTTATATTTTCTCTTGTGCAGTTTCTTTCGCTGAGGAATAAAGATGTCCTTTCTACTGTACGTTGTTTGTTTTAGAAAATATCTAAATTGTTGTTGATTGTTGGAGTATTTCTTGTTTTACTTTGTCCCATATCTTTCTTACTAGCCTCTGGATCTCCATATTAATCTGGTTTAGTCCGGTTCTATCATGTAGAACTGGTTGTCCAATACGGTTATCCTTTTCGTGCCAGTTATAAGCAGTGTAGCTTGATTCTGTACCTTCTGCATCGTCCTGTGAGAGGAACAACTTGCCATCTGCGTGATTACGGCCAGGTACACCAGGACGGAGCGTACCAAGGCCGTGTAGAGTTTACTCTTATTTTGCACGTTGAGGCTTCGGAAACGCTACAGTTTATTCAGCTCTCTTTTGGCTAGGGAAACTGTTGTTTACGTGGGCCTTTATCCTGATTTGTAAAGAAATTTCCCTCTTTAGAGTACAGATAAAGTTTATTCTCAAAGAGGACGTGGTCTAATCTCCGGTGGTTCATCGAAATTATCAGTACGGTTAGTCTTTAGTTTCCACCTTTTTTTTCATAACGATTAATGTTATCAATCCCGGCAGCTGTCGCCCTTGCTTGAACTCCAGCGTTCCTGATTAGACTTGGAACGATTTGTGTGATGTCATCTACGTATTGCAGATACATCGAATCGTCCCTCACTGGAGTAGGGAGGTCAATTGTGTACAAGAGATACAACAACGCGCTCAGACAGCTGCCTTGTGGAACTCCCGTCTCGAGTTCGAATTCGGGTCCCTTGCAGCCCTCGATCGCGATTTGGGCTCTCCTATCCATGAGATAGTCACAAAGACCCCTTTCCACGATAGGGTTCAGCTAGAGGTTAAGGATCTTGAATTGCAGCCCTCTCAGCCAGACCATATCGAAGGCCTTCTTTAGATCACGCAGCACCACGTCTACGTATTTTCTCTCAGCTTTGTTGCATGCGAGTTTTTCCGTTAGGAGGGCGACGGCCTAAAAACCGTTGTCTTTCATTCAGTCCGATTCCGACTATACATTTCATTGGTAAAGGAGGAAAGAATATATCAAGACGCTCCGAAGATGATCGAAAGCTCAGCAATTTAGTTTGATTCTTACCAAACCCATTCATTTAAAAAAAATGAATACAGGACAAGTGATCTACCATCTGCGAGATGGAATAAAAAAGACAGTTAGAAGAATAGAAATTTGCCAAAGGAAATTAACTAAGGCGAAATACACCGTGGTCTTCAACAAAATTTGCATATATATATATATATATATTTATATATATATATATATATATATATATATATATATATATATATATATATATATATATATATATAAAGGTACGCAAAATATTTTCATCGTAACAAGCTTTATTAAAAGCGACGGCTAATTTTGCATTCGTGATTTTCTTTTCACATCTTTCGATTTGCCTTATATTTGCTTTTATGTCTAGGTTGAGCTCGTGGATTAAGTTCACCGAAATTCTTTAAAAGTCAGTTATTAAACTTAAAAGAGGCAATAAGAAAAGATTCCTTTAATAAAACAATATTTATCTTACGCGTTTCAATACACTTGTATCCTCTTCAGAGATTAAAATAAAACTACAAATAAAAAGAGAAAACAGTGATTTATACATCAATGAATTATTACAAATGTACAAACGAACGAGGAGATCTACTAGTGTAAACATACTGACGAACTTGTGAGCAAGTTAGGACAGGATCGGGAGGATTAGGCTGTGAAACGTAGGTCAAATTCCTGGTGACATTTAAGGCGATGAAGGGTCTTGATAGGGGAAGAGGGATTAGTTATCCCTCGTGGTTCGGTTCCTAATTTTGCCGCTTGGTAGTATTCCGTTTGAATTGAATTGAATTTTAAGCTTTGGTTGTTTTACTTGTATGTGAATGGCTTCTAGAAAAAGTAGTTGCCGGCGATCTGGGGCATGGTCAATAATTTTGGTGTTTTCTTCTAACATTTTTCAGTTGAGAATAGTTCCATGGTAGGTGGGATATAGAATTGGAAGAATACTTATGAGATGTGGGACACTTTTAAGACTATACTAAAAATAGTCCAGGAGCAGTTTATCCCAATGAAGACTATTAGGAAGAAATGTAGGAAGCCGGTGTAGTGGAATCAGGAGATAGCTAGGGAAATTTCTGAGAAGAAAAGGGCATATCATCGATTATAGAGAAAAAGTACTTTTGAAAATTTAAAACATTATAGGTCGACCAGAAATGAGCTAAATAAGATTATTAGGAAGAGCAAAAGTGCGGCAGAAATTAATTTAGCTCAAAGTAATAAAAAAGTTCCAAGAAAATTCTTTAGGAATTATAGAATTAATAACAAATCTAACAGTGATAAAATAGGGCCTATTAAATATGAAGACGTTTTGAAAGAATCTGATGACGAAATAGTGGAGGTTTTTAATAATCATTTTTCTTCTAAGAGAATCGAGATAGATTAATTGATGATAGTTCTAGGTCAAGGGAAGTAGTGTTGAATACTATTAATGTGAACAGAGAAATAATTAAAGGGCTTATATTGGAGTTAAATACTAGTAAGACATCTGGCCAAGACAACATTCATCTAGGTTACTCAAATAAGGTGTAGATAGTATTGCAGTAGCTCTTGAGAAGATATATACTAGATCACTAGAATTTGGAGAAATACCTAATGATTGGAAACTAGTGAATGTAGTGCCAATTTTTAAAAAGGGAAGTAAAGAGAACACGAATGAGTTTCGGCCGGTAAGCTTAACTTCTATAGTTTGTAAAATTCTTGAGAAGATAGTTAACTGAATTGGATAACTGAATGGCTGAAAGACAGGAAACAGAGAGTTGTGCTGAATTGGGATGAGGTCACAGTGGAGGGTCGTTATCAGTGGCGTACCTCAGGGATCCGTTCTAGGCCCTTTATTATTCATAGTTTATATAAATGATCTTGGGGAGGCTATAAATAGCAGTGTCATTTTTTGCTGATGACACTAAATTGGCAGCTGTAGTCAAAGAATTTGAGGGTAGCTTTAAAGTGCAGAGTGACTTAAATAAGTTATTAGCTTGGGCTTAGAAGTGGCAATGACTTTTAACCTTAAAAAAAGGCAACGTTCTTAAATTGGGAAGGGATAATATGGAATTTAGCTATGAAATGAATGGGCATTGGTTGAATTCAGTTGAGGATGAGAAAAACTTAGGCGTAGTATTAGATAGGTCAGTGAAGTTCTCAAAGCAGTGTATTGAGGCAAAAAAATAGAGCAAATAGGGTTCTAGGCTACTTTAAGAGGAATGTTCGATACAAGAGTAAAGAGGCTATCCTTAAACTCTACAACCCGTATGTTAGGCCACATTTAGAGTACTGTATACAAGCATGGTCATCACATTTTAGACATGACATCAATCTGCTAGGGCTTAGAAGTGGCAATGACTTTTAACCTTAAAAAAAGGCAACGTTCTTAAATTGGGAAGGGATAATATGGAATTTAGCTATGAAATGAATGGGCATTGGTTGAATTCAGTTGAGGATGAGAAAAACTTAGGCGTAGTATTAGATAGGTCAGTGAAGTTCTCAAAGCAGTGTATTGAGGCAAAAAAATAGAGCAAATAGGGTTCTAGGCTACTTTAAGAGGAATGTTCGATACAAGAGTAAAGAGGCTATCCTTAAACTCTACAACCCGTATGTTAGGCCACATTTAGAGTACTGTATACAAGCATGGTCATCACATTTTAGACATGACATCAATCTGCTAGGGCTTAGAAGTGGCAATGACTTTTAACCTTAAAAAAAGGCAACGTTCTTAAATTGGGAAGGGATAATATGGAATTTAGCTATGAAATGAATGGGCATTGGTTGAATTCAGTTGAGGATGAGAAAAACTTAGGCGTAGTATTAGATAGGTCAGTGAAGTTCTCAAAGCAGTGTATTGAGGCAAAAAAATAGAGCAAATAGGGTTCTAGGCTACTTTAAGAGGAATGTTCGATACAAGAGTAAAGAGGCTATCCTTAAACTCTACAACCCGTATGTTAGGCCACATTTAGAGTACTGTATACAAGCATGGTCATTACATTTTAGACATGACATCAATCTGCTACAGTCAGTATAAAGGAGGGCAACAAAAATAATACCTTACCTGAAGCACCTTGAATATGAAGATAGACTGAGAGTATTAAATATGTTCTCATTTGAAATAAGATTTGTGAAGGGAGATATGATTTGAGCTTTGTAAAATCTGTTCTTCAATGGATAAGTTGGATTTTAGCAAGTTATTTGAGTTGGAAGGTAGTAATAGGGTGGTAGATTACTGGAATAGTTTGCCATCTGAGTCGGTAGACAGTCCAAACTTGAATGTATGATTATATGGTGAGGGAGAGTTAACTTTGGGCGGTATTCTGGACTCATTTCTGTGAATGCAGTTTTTTATTATTGTATATTATGGTTGATTTGGATTTTCACGAGTCTTGATAATGATGCTTTTTGTTTTTGTCACATTCCTGTGTATGGTTCGAATTGTATATTGTAGATGCATGATCTGACACAATCCTATGGATGTATTTTGTGGGTCGGTCTTGAAAGATGCGGATGACCTTTGATAGGCCCTTGTAGCTTTCGTCAACCTTGAAATTATGTTATGGTTTGGGGGGTTGCCGTTGCTTGGGGGATAGGTTAATCTTCTCGACAGTTTAGTTTCCGTCATTTCAATATATGAGTGGGGGAGGAGCTGACAGTCTCCTAGGTTGCATTGATACTCATATATTAGGAGGGTCTTTTGTTTAGATTTGGGTATGGGCTTCTGATTATTATTCATGATGAGGCTGGTGGTGCGTCTAGTTTGATAATATATAGTTAATGTTATTTTCTGTATTTGTAGGCTTTATGGATCGGTTAATAATTTCTTTGTTTACCCTTTCATCGGTTCGGTACTCTGTGTTCATCATATTCTTGCAAAAAAGTTTTATGTTATTTTCTATGTTGTTGTTTCCATTATTGAGTTGTTCTTTGAAGTAAAATTGGTCCATTTTCTTTTTGGTAGCCGCCTGTACCTCGCGGTTGCTAAATACATTGTTGACGAGTACTTGGGTGGCTCTCTCAATCTCATTGTGTGTATCTCTCCAAGTTTGGCAGTGGGTGAAGGCACGATTGATATTAGCGTTAATTACGATTTTCTTGTAAGTTCTGCACATTCACTTTCTGCATTCATGCAGAGGCCAGGATTGGTGGTTTTAACGTATACTTTCGTGGTAATCTTGTCATTGTTTATCGTAGTTAAAGTGTCAAGAAATGGACGTTGGTTGTCTTGGCTTCTCTCAACTGTATAATTAAGGGACGAAGATTCTTTAAATGATTGTATATGTGTTTGTATTTCTTCTTCCGACAGGACATCTATGTAAATATCGTCTATGTATCGGAAGTAGATATATATATATATATATATATATATATATATATATATATATATATATATATATATATAACAATCGCGAGCTACAAAATCCAATTGTCTCTGACAAAACTATTGCACATGTATGTTGGTCCCAATCAAGATACACATCAGCCAACGTAAATCGTTCGTACAACCCGTACCAAAGAGGAAAAAAATGTATGTTATCAGGGCAGATAAAAATAAATAAACTACCGTTGCCCTCCATTCTTGTCCCTTAGTTGAACCACCCAACTCTTCCGCGGAGACCCGCAAGACTCTGGCGTGTCGGGAAGACATACAGATACCTTTCGAATTGCTTTGTTGGCGGTCCCTTATTGTGTCATTGTAAATATTTAGAGGCCAAAAGATTCATTCTCATTTAAATTTTCTAATACAGTTAAGTCGCTTTCGTAACGCCTCACTTAAGCAGAGGAGTCCAAATAGTCAATGTATTTTGTTATGAACAGGATTACTGTTTGTGCAAATTCCTTAAGGAAAAAATAGTTCCATAACTCATATTTGCAAAATTATTAGTAATTTAATTACGATTCTTTTTTGTCGTTAGTGGACTGACCATTCATTTAGTCATTTTTGGTGTTGAGGTTTTATTTGGCATTATTGTAAATATTGGAGTGAGCGAGGGATTGCAAGGGGCAGTGATTGGAATTAGTGTATGGAAGTTGTTTTTTTTATAGGTACCAAGTTGGTTCATACCTGGTTAGGTCAGATAGGAATTCACAGGAGGCAATAAAATTTAGAATTTTGCCTTTATTTTCTTTGCCTTTGGGTCGGGAGATATTTACACTTGTGTGGGGAGGACGTTACCGTTTAGTTGACCCCCCTCCCCCTGTTCATTCAGGGGCTGAGCCTTTTGTCTCTAAGTCTTTCTGAATTATGTTTGGGGGGAGCCCGGTGGTAATTAATAAAATTTGAGTGCTCATCTTCCTTTCTTTTCTCATTATTCGCCTTTCTGCTTTTCTCTCACACATTTCCATTTTCCACCCTCTTTACTGTGCTGAGACAAAATACGCGCGCATGTAATTATGAGCATATGTATATCCATTTATGACTATCTATTTATTCTAGCTACATATGTTTTAATGCAAGCACATGTATAGGTAGGTGTACATTTGGATGCATGTACGTGTGCATGTAATTTTACCTATATGTATGCATATAGAAGCCCCTAAACAACAGTATTGAAAATGGTACCAAAATAAGTAAAGCTCCTTTTACGTCCACACATTTATAACCCAAACACCCTACAATATCCTCACACTTACACAATCTCCCCTCCCCCTCCCTGACGCATCTTTGACACACACATACACATATATCGAGCAGATTGAAGTCAATCTTTTTTATGTAAAATCTCAGCCCTGAGCATGTGTACACAACAAGAGAGGATCCGCTTACATGGCCATTCATACCCCACTATCGAGTGTTGAACGCGCATATGTTATATTACCTTACACACACACTCTTACACATACACGCACATACAGGACGGTGAGACAAAAGGGACATAAAAAAATTAACGGACTCCTCAGATCAATTTTTCCATCTCAACGCCCGTGTGCGCCTGTGTGTAATGGAAATAGCCGACAGACTACACACCCACATAACTAAACATTCTCACGTCTATCAGCTTACTCATAGTGCCATTCTTCCTCAACCATACATTTCCCTGAAGTGCCTCCTCCTTTGTCCCATATCCCTCCCAATCTGCCATGTGGTCCGCTTTCGTCCAATTTCCCCGAATTCATTTCTTTTTGCGTTCGTGCAAGGAAATGGCATCATGCCACTATCTAGCATGTTTGGCACTAAGGAAAAAATCGGCATTTCACAGCAATGGAAACATTTTGACACTTTGGTGCTTGGGATACCAAACTACTCTCGAGAATTAATTGCACTATGACACTTATTAATACAAGAAGCTCGGGGAGTTTGGCACCAACACTGGTTTTATCGTCTTGGCATCACTCATCCTTTAAGTATTCGCAACATTCTGGCACTGGTATTCGGGACACCTTTAACCTTCTTATTCCTCACCCTATTCCCATAAATAGGCCCGCTGTGGCACCCTCGTGTTCCCCAAGCACTCGAACGCTCAGGCCCTTCTTTGAAGCAATTGGACATCTAATTGGCTTCCGATTGGACGACATCTGGAGTTATAGCGGCACATTTTGCTCATACGTACATAATGTACATAACTGCATTACAAAACGGAAACGAAGCAACAATATACGTAAAGCCAGACAAGTATACAAACAAAAGATGCATATGTAAATCCATAAAATACGCAAACATTGTAGGTAAGTACAGATAAGACGTACATGAACAAAAAATATACGTAAGTGAAGATAACATACAGACATCAAGCAGAGGCTATTCAGTTTCACCGCTTTGATGCGATGACAGGAGACACCTAACAAAGGCTTCTCATGACTTTTAGACGCCTTGGAATACGTTCTTCACACTGCCCCCCCCCCCTCCCATCCATCTGACATTTCCTGTCTCCTTTGACTTTACTGAACTGCATACTTTCCTTCCCCACTAGCCTGATCTGTATACTTTACCTATTTGAATACTGTCCTCCATGAATTTACTATTTTACATACTTAGATCCCTTAATTTCCTGATATGAATAGTGGCATTCCTGATTTTTCTAATTTGAATACTTTCTCTCCCGACTTTCCTGCTATGCATACTTTCCTTCCTGAATTTTCTATTCTACATACTTTCATCCCTTACTTTCCTGATCTGAATACTTTCCTTATTGACTTTATTGATCTGAATACTTTCCTTCCTGATTTTCCTGATCTGAACACCTCCCTCTCTAACTTTCCTGAGCTGAATATTTAACTTTCCTTAGTTGAATATTTTACTTCCTGACTTTCCTGATCTGAATACTTTCCTTACTGACTTTATTGATCTGAATACTTTCCTTCCTGATTTTCCTAATACTGCCCGCCTGCAGGAAGACCTTGGGAAGATTGGGGAGTGGTCGGACACGTGGCAAATGCCGTTCAACGTGAACAAGTGCAAAGTAATGCATATCGGCCACAGAAATCCCCAATCTCATTATATCCTTAAGGGCACTGCTCTCGAATCGAGTGACACTGAGAAGGACTTGGGTGTTACTGTCACTAGCGACCTCAAGTTCTCGAAACAGTGCATTGAGGCAGAGAAGAAAGCCCAAAGGATGTTAGGCTACATAAAGCGCCAGTTTGGATACCGTAACAGGGAGATAGTACTTTGTCTGTACAACTCCCTAGTTCGGCCGCACCTGGAGTATGCCGTACAATTTTGGAGTCCTTCGTTTCGAAAGGACATCGCAAGGTTGGAACGCGTACAAGCCAGGGCAACCAAACTGATTCCCTCTATCCGACATAAAAGTTATGAGGATAGACTAAGGGAATTAGATCTGTTCTCGTTGGAAACCCGTAGACTGCGTGGTCAGCTCATCGAAGTTTTCAAAATACTTCGAGGGTTCGACAATGTTGACTACCGGGATATTTTCACACTGAGTGAGAACAGAACGCGCAATCACGGCTTCAAACTTGAACTGAAGCGTTACAACCGCAATCTGTGTGGAAACTTTTTCACCTACAGTATCTGCGGTAAGTGGAACGCACTTCCAGTGGAAGTTGTCAACAGTGAATCTGTTGACCAGTTCAAGTCAAAACTAGACAAAGTCTTGAAAAGTGGCCGTTTAGGGACGCAAAACAATTGAGCAGCCATGTGCCCGCTCGATTGCTAGTCCCAAGGTACCCTCTTTGAATGGACCGTAAGGTCTCCTAGGGTACCTTCTTTCCTTGTAACTCCTTGTAACTCTCTAACTTTCCTGAGCTGAATATTTAACTTTCCTTAGTTGAATATTTTACTTCCTGACTTTCCTGATCTGAATACTTTCCTTACTGACTTTATTGATCTGAATACTTTCCTTCCTGATTTTCCTAATCTGAACACCTTCCTCTCTAACTTTCCTGAGCTGAATATTTAACTTTCCTTAGTTGAATATTTTACTTCCTGACTTTCCTGATCTGAATACTTTCCTTAATGACTTTCTTGATCTGAATACTTTCCTTCCTGATTTTCCTGATCTGAACACCTTCCTCTCTAACTTTCCTGAGCTGAATATTTTACTTCCTGACTTTTCTGATCTGCATATTTTCCTTCTTGACTTGACTAATCTGCATGCTTTCTTCCTGACTTTCCTGATCTGCATAATTTATCTGACGTTTCTGATCGTCTCACTTTCCTTCCAGTCTTTCCTCATCTGCATACTCCTTCATGACTTTCCTTATCTGCATACTCCTTCATGACTTTCCTCATCTGCATACTCCTTCATGACTTTCCTCATCTGCATACTCCTTCATGACTTTCCTCATCTGCATACTCCTTCATGACTTTCCTCATCTGCATACTCCTTCATGACTTTCCTTATCTGCATACTCCTTCATGACTTTCCTGATCTACAAACTTTCTTTCCTGATTTTCATGATATGCAAACTTTCCTTTCTGATTTTCCTGATCTGTATACTTTCTTTCTTAAGAATATCCTTTACACATTTTTTTCCTTTCTCTAACAAACTTTCTGTGCATTACGTCTGCGTTGCTATTGCGCTTTACATTCCAGTTCAAAATAAAGCCTGAGCCCACTCATCCCTCCCTATCTTAAATTTAAAATTACCCCCTGATTTTTCAGAACTTCTTGTGCCCCCCCACCTGATCCCCCTCCCACGAATACCGCCACCACACGTGCAATCACCTCTCATTACTTGTTAAATATTTCTCCCTTTTTTGTTTGATGTGGATCATCAGACCGATTGAAATTTAGTGAAATGATTGGTTAGGTGGTGTTATGGTAGAAGGATTTGAACCAGTCGAATCCTTTGAAATGAGTAGTTTAGGAGCTTGTATTGTTTGGGAAGAATTGATGTTAGTGAAGGTGCGAATTGTGTGAAATGTTGGAGTGAGCAGCGTAGAGAGATGAATGTGTAAATTAGGTTGCTATTGGGAAGTGTAAGTGAGTGTGTGCAATGTAAGAATTCATATAAGGTGTATAGATATATTAATATAGCGTAAAATATTTGCGAGACTATTAATATAGCGTAAAGTATTTGCGAGACTATTTATAGCGTAAGGAATTTGCGAGACTATTAATTAGCGTAAAGTATTTGGAGACTATTAATATGGCGTAAATTATTTGCGAGACTATTAATATAGCGTAAAGTACTTGTGAGACTATTAATATAGCGTAAAGTATTTGCGAGACTATTAATATAGCGTAAAGTATTTGCGAGACTATTAATATAGCGTAAAGTATTTGCGAAACTATTAATATACCGTAAAGTATTTGCGAGACTATTAATATAGCGTAAAGTATTTTCGAGACTATTAATATAGCGTAAAGTATTTGCGAGACTACTAATATAGCGTAAAGTATTTGCGAGACTATTAATATAGCGTAAAGTATTTGCGAGACTCTTAATATAGCGTAAAGTATTTGCGATACTATTAATATAGCATAAAGTATTTGCGAGACTCTTAATATAGCGTAAAGTATTTGCAAGACTATTAATATATCGTAAAGTATTTGCGAGACTATTAATATAGCGTAAAGTATTGGCGAGACTACTAATATAGCGTAAAGTATTTGCGAGACTATTAATATAGCGTAAAGTATTTGCGAGACTATTAATATAGCGTAAAGTATTTGCGAGACTATTAATATAGCGTAAAGTATTTGCGAGACTATTAATATAGCGTAAAGTATTTGCGAGACTATCATGGATGTTTCTTCGAGGAGATTTGGCAAGCATTTTTCCTAGGAACAGAGTGGATCGATGTCGAAAGAATGAAATGTGCAACAGGCAAAATTAATGCGAATTAAAAAAAGAAAGAATCAGAGTTCACAAAGAACGTACTTAAATATCTTCAAGTAGTATCAAATCACTCTTAAATCCGCAAATACGAACATTTAAGGTGTATTTTCCTGCATTTTCATATGTAGAGATTTATTTTAAGCTTCGTTTTCAAATGATGTTCACTAAATAGGAGATTTTACCACACCGATAATAAGAGGCAAAAATAATAATGGTGAACTCGTTAGGAATACATTTTAGCCTTAAAATTTTCAGTTGCGTAGTTAACTCTTTTAATTAATGCATTGTGTCTCGAAGGCAGGTCAAATAGAAATTTAAGCAATAACGATTAGTTTTTGCATACAATTATCTAACTTTTGTTGTCCGGATCTTTAAAGTATTTTTTATGGATTTTAACTTTAATACTTTGTTTATTGTTTGTTATATAGCACCGCAATCAATAGATAATGATAATTAAGCTTCATGAAATAAAGTTTTAATTTAAATGCTTCTATGTTGGCTTGGTAAAAAGGATAAGAGAGCAGTCAAATTTGTAGAAGTGACTTAAAAGTACCTAAATAAGAGAGAGAATAAAAATTCACTAGTGATTCATTAATGATGTCTGGTCGTCTTTTAACTAGACTTGACAGAATATGTCAGAACTTAGGGGACTTAGAACTTCCATGAACACCTAACAGAAACTGAGGGGAATTAGAACTTTGGGGAACACGTATCTGGAAAAGTGGGGAATCTGAACTCATGAGAACACGTGTTCAGAACTAAAGGGAATTAAAACTTCTTAGAACACGTAACTCTAACTGAGGCGAATAAAACTTCACGAAACACAACTGGAGGGAGTTAGAACCTAGAACATTTATTGACCGATGTCACTTAGGAACTACATGAATGCCTAACTAGAACCGAGAAGCATTGGGGCCAGGTGGGCAAGCCACTGGGGATGGGGCACGCAATTACGGGCGTTAGGGCCTAAAAGAACACGCTCCAGCAACATCTCAGAGTGGTAAACTATGGATCTACCCGATAACGGGGTTCTAATGGAACCCATGTTTTTGCTCCGAATAACAACTATTTCAGGTTACTTTGGGATGTCCAGTCATGGCCAATGGTTTAGAGTACTATAATTTTTCATACAAAAATCAAACGTTGAATTTGGATTTGTTTTTATCATAATTTTAAGGTAAAATATAAAAAAAAATAAAGCCGAAAAACATTTAATTAATAAATACAGTTAAATGATCCACGGAGTCAATATTTACAATGATGTCTTTGGTTCTTCAGGACTCCTTCAATTCATTTTGGCTTGCTAGAGACGAAATTTGTGAGGATACCTCGACTGATATTGCTCCATTTTGGTTTAGTAAGTTTTCCTAACGGCTCACAATTGGATAACTTCTGTTTAACAACCGTCAATTTGATTATTACCCACAAATTGTCTATTGGGTTCAAATCTGGCGAATTCCCGAACTCAGGTCTCGAAAGTTCAATGTTATTTTCAACCAAGAACTTTGTTTAGTGTTATTACTTTGGGAAAAGCCGCGCAATCATGCTGAAAAATACTTTATCCTCCCCAAAATTGGTCAAGTTTTGGTATCATTTTGAGTTGAGGGCAGTGGTTTGGAGGAAAAGTGTTAGTGCTTCATTTTCCCTCACTCGAGAAGCAGCTCCAGACATGGAAAGTGTCCGGATGCTTCACTGTAGCCACAACACAGGACTCATGAAAGCGCTCTTCTTTTCTTCTCTCAACGAGGGATCTTCTAGAAGCTCCAAACAAGTGAAAGGGAGCTTTATCAAAGAATTTCCATTTACCCTACTCTTCAACAGTCCATTTTTTTATATTTCATACAAAAGTGGAGCCTATCCGGAAGGTTCTTCGCAGCGCTTCTCAACTTTGAAGCCTTTGTCGAAAAATCTCCGCCTCACTGTGAGCGCTGAAACTTTCAAACCTGCTTCTGTCCACTCGTAATCAAGTCGGCCCTTTAGGTAGCCCAATCCTTTAGCTATGACCTTACTAAGAAGCGATATTGGCCTTCATTCTAAACCCTTTTGGGGGCATCCAGAAGATTTCTTCATAGGAGCGTAACAGGTCTGTAAAACGATATCTGGAATTGAAAAAAGATTCAAACATTAATTTTACAAAAGATATTTAATAAATAGATTATAATTACACAAAATCATTCATTTAATCCTTATTTATCATCATTTTACCCTTTTTGATCGAATAACAAAGCTCAAAGGACTGAAACTCACCTCTTACAGGAGCAGAGCGCGATTTTAGATTCATCGAAGAAATGCCCCGATTTTCTTATTTTTAAAGGCTAACTTTTTGATAAACCTGCAATAATTTAAATATTTACTCCTATCAGGAAAATTTTAAAAACGAATATAAAAATAAAAATATATATCAATCGCAAAACTTTTGCTCGTGACTAGAACTTTGTTATTCTTCTTCCACTCTATTCCTAAAATCATTCTTCTTCTTTTATCTGACATTTCTCTCTTCTACAGTAATTGCCTTCCTCCCTTAGGGAATGACCAAACCAGGTGGAATAACTGGTTCTGATCACAGCGAAATTAAGCAACGTCAGTTGTGGTTAGTCGTGGGAGAACTGTAGTTAACCACAGATAAATAATAAGACTCAAAAGAAGTCCTGACCGATGGTAAAACATGTACACAGAGTGCAGATCGGTGGTTAAGAGAGATCAATAACATGAGTTCAGTTACTGAAAATGGGGCAGATCAAAGGGAAAACCCTTATCAAGGTTTTCAGATTAGAGGCAAAACCTTTACTAAGGAGCATATCAGAGGAAACCCATTATCAAGGTTTGCAGATTAGAGGTAAAACCTATACTATGGGTGCAGATCAGAGGTAAAAGCCTTGTCAGAGTTTGCATATTAAAGAAAACCTATACTAAGAAAACCCTTATTAAAGCGGCACATCAGAGCTAAAACCCTTATAAAGAGTGCAGGTTGGTGATGAAACACTTACCAAGTGTGACAATCGGTACTACAGCCTCTCTACCACAAGTGCAGAATAAGGATAAACGTCCTCGGACCCCAAATAAAAATGATGGCTATCAATGACCTCAAAGGGGACTACACCCTTTTTATCTTTACCCTAAGACCTCTATCCCCCCTCATTATAGTGCTAGTGACCACTAGCAAACTCATAATACTTTCGACCTAATGACTATTAATAATTTCGATTCCCTTCATATGAAGATACTCTCAATCGCTTATGTGTCATTGTGTATGCTCTGTGAACGTATTCTTAGATATTTAAGTCCGTACGTCCCCTTCTCATTACTATCAAACACTAGCGGAACACTCGTTATTCCTCGTGATTTAAAAAGAACAAAGCATATCGCTATATTAAACACTATAAGACCGTTTTCTTTGGGTGGCTAATAGGCCAACCAATTAGTTTATTTATGTAAGCCTCACAACCAAGTGTGTTCAATCTCTTCACGATGATTTTCTATGTGAATAGGCCACCCTTCAATATTGTGAACAAGTGCTCAGTCAGCATCACCTTATGGCGTAAATATGCCAATAAAAGTCGGCTGCAGATTCATCTTCTTAAATTATTTGTCCTTATTCGTACACTCTAGAGAAATGTGAGAAGTAACTGACTACAAAAGTATTGACATAAGTGTTTCTTAAGAATATAGGCGGCAAAAATATAAAATTTACAAAGCAAGGCTATATGAAAAGAAACAAGATTATGTTGTTGAAGAAATTAACACAAAAAAAGTCTACAGAAAGAAATTCAAGCAATCAAATTACGCATTCAAATATTTCAAATTCCGAAGAATTTCCTACAAGAATTTGAAAAATTCAAATTTCTATCAAAGAGTGTCAGTTATAAATTATTAAAATTTAAAAATAGCTCGTCTATTTGAGAGAATACAGGCGATTGCAACAAAGTTTACATTGAGTAAGGTTGGTTTAAACTTTAAACGGACATTGCAATTATTTAAAATTAAGTGATGACCAAATGGAAGAAAATAAAACGTGGTACTACAATCTGGAATCGGTATTAATGAGCGATGAATCAGAAAACTACAGTAGATCAAGAATGCCAAGTGAAGACACCTAAAGACAGAAACCGGAGGAAAATATTACGTCTATATAGACCAACTGCTACACTCTTCGCAACATAAAGTACCGAAGATTGATGACCTTCCTTCACCCTTATGTTCAGTTTATAACTACTCTATACCTATATACATGTAGTTAGAAGTTTGATGACATTACAGAATTATTAGGTACGAGAAATGACCCAAAGATCCACTCAAGGCTTGTTCAAGGGAAGGGAAGGGAATAAGTGAAAGGATTTGTAAGAAGATAGGATATGTAAGTATGATTAGTTTGACACCTTTTGTTTAAAGTTATTTTTTAAAGTAATTTCTATTTTTGAACAAATTTATTGAAAGACTTTCAACTACATGGCTTGGCAAAACTGTTCCATGCTTGTGTTATTTTGTAAAAAAAAAAGGTTGTGCTACCAGAGTGTTAAATCTTTTGTTCACTAGGTCGAAACCATTATTTCTAGTGGCCGTTCGGTTATCTAACTCAAATATTGATTCCTAACTTATATTACTGAAACCATTTAATATTTTTAAAACTTCAATAAGTTTGCCGCGTAAGAGCAGATCCTCCGTTGAAAGTAAACTTCCTCTTTTTAGCTTCTTACGATTTAGGCGTATTTCTAAGCTCTTGAATTAATTAAATCGCTCGACGTTGGACGCGTTGAAATTTTACAATATCCTTTCGCGTACTCAAATTGAGGTCTTGCAAAATTTATATACTCGTATAAGGGAAGAAGGATATCTCTTGATTTAAGTGCAAAATGTCTAGTTATATATCCTAGAGCCCTATTTGCCCTTTGAGAAAATAGAATACATCGTTGTGAAATTTTCAGATCTCTCCATTTGGATGTCAACTGTATTTAAAATTACACGTCATCTTTTCAATCGACCACTTGACTACTGTATCGTTGAATTGCACGTCATCTTTTCTATCGACCACTTGACTACTGTATCGTTGAATTACAAGTCATCTTTTCGATCGACTACTGTATCGTTGAATTGCACGGCATCTTTTCGATTGAACACTCGACGACTGTATCGTTGAATTGCAAGTCATCTTTTCAATCGACCACTTGAACACTGTATCGTTTGTAACGTTGAATTGCAGGTCATCTGTTCGATCGACCACTGGACAACTGTATCGTTGAAATGCACGTCCTCTTTTCGATCGACTACTGCGTCGTTGAATTGTACGTCATATTATTTTCGATCGACTACTCGACTACTGTATCGTTGAATTGCACGTCATCTTTTCGATCGACCACTTGACTACTGTATCGTTGAATTACAAGTCATCTTTTCGATCGACTACTGTATCGTTGAATTGTACGTCATCTTTTCGATCGACTACTCGACTAATGTATCGTTGAATTGCACATCATCCTTTTGATCAACTAATGTAACGTTGAATTGCAGGTCATCTTTTCGATCAAACAATCGACGACTGTATCGTTGATTTGCAAGTCATCTTTTCGATCGACCACTTGAACACTGTATCGTTTGTATCGTTGAATTGCAGGTCATCTCTTCGATCGACCACTGGACAACTGTATCGTTGAAATTCTCGTCCTCTTTTCGATCGACTACTGTATCGTTGGATTGCACGTCATCTTTTCGATCGACCACTCGACTACTGTATCGTTAAATTGCACGTCATCTTTTTGATCGCCAACTCGACTACTGTATCGTTGAATTGCTCGTCATATTTTCGATTGACTACTCGACTACTGTATCGTTGAATTGCACGTCAGCATTTCGATCGACCACTCGACTACTGTATCGTTGAATTGCACGCTATCTTTTCGATCGATTACCTTATCGTTGAATTGTACGTCATCTTTTCGATCAGCCACCCGACTACTGACTGTATCATTGAATTGCAGGTCATCTTTTCGATAGACCACTCGACTACTATATCGTTGAATTGCACGTCATCTTTTCAATCGCCCACCCGACTACTGTATCGTTGAATTGTACGTCATCTTTTCGATCAATCACTCGATTACTGTATCGTTGAATTGCACGCCATCTTTTCGATTGACCACTCGACTACTGTATCGTTAAATTGCACGTCATCTTTTTGATCGCCAACTCGACTACTGTATCGTTGAATTGCGCGTCATCTTTCCATTCGACTACTCGACTACTGTATCATTGAATTGCACGTCATCGTTTCGATAGACCACTCGACTACTGCAGTCTTTTTTGCAAATTTTCAGCCACTATTGGACTTTGCTCTTGAATCTAATTTCATGTCATCAGAAAATTTTGAAATATTATATATATATATATATATATATATATATATATATATATATATATATATATATATATATATATATATATATATATATATATATATATATATATATATATATATATTATATATATATTATATATATATTATATATATATTATATATATATATATATATATATATATATATATATATATATATATATATATATATATATATATATATATATATAAATATATATATATATATATATATATATATATATATATATATATATATATATATATATATAATGTTCAACAGAAATCCCAAGGCGAGGAAAATGGCTGGTATCATCCTTTTTATTTACCGGCGACGTTTCGATCACAATACGGTCATCTTCTTAGGCCTAAAATACAAATAAACGAAACAAAATATTTTGCACTGTTAAGAGAGCACACTGCTAAATTTACATCTAGAACTTTAATAGCTACTATTAGCTTTGAATTGCAAATTTATAGTTAAAGGGAATATTTCGAAATGGGGCTCAAATTTACAATAGAGAGACTAGGGAAGGATTTTAAGTATTTAAATTAGTTAGCGAGTGTATAATTGCTAAAATCTATCAAGGTAAGGGAGATTTGATTTATGAATCTAATGATTATATAAAACTGTTTTAAAATGAATTTTAAACGAATAATTGAGGGGAAAATTGGCAAAACCTAATATACAACATCACAAACCTTGCCAACGATCGTGTTACGTGCTCCAGCCGACCCCAAAGCACCAAAACTGCGCCCCGCAACCCACATCCAAACGAATTCAGGTAACAAGGAGGGGAACCGACGAGAGATCATTATTTAAATTCAGGGAGAGCTGTTTTATATAAAGTGTTTCTAAGATTCGAAGGGTAATAGGGCATTTGTGCGAATTCAGAATTTCAAAGTTATTTAAGGAGATATCACTTTTGCACTTTATTGCGTGATCTCTTATCGCTGAATTTTCTTTGGGGTTCAAGTATCTTGCCGGTTCTATTACTAATACCCATATAGGAAGAGAATCTTGCCTTCAGAGTTCTCACGGAGCTTCCGATATATTTGCCTTGGGAACACCCAGGACATTTAAATAAGTATATAATCGAACTCCGAAGACTCTTTGGAACCGGATCCTTTATTGTAAAGAAGGATTTTATATTGATTTTGTTGACAAAGGTAATTTGAAATTTTATTTGACAGAAGTATTTCCTTAGCAATATGTGTAATTTTCGGCTAAGGACTTTATTGTGAATACCCAGCTCTGGCATTATTAAATAATGTTTGTCTTTTTCCACTGTTATCTCAGGGTGTCTTGGTTGATACAATCCACCTCAAAGTGTGCGGATTGACTCTTCTACAATAAAAGAAGGAAAATCATTGTGTATAAAGAAAGATGTAAGGTACTAAAATTCTTTGTCTATATATATATATATATATATATATATATATATATATATATATATATATATATATATATATATATATATACGAGGGGCGGTCCTTAAGTTTTGCAATTCGGACATAAAGAAACGAGATATGAGGGAAAGTGTTGTATTATTTTTCAATATAACTACCCTGGACTTCAATGCACTTGCGCCACTTGTCCCCTACGGTTCGAATTCCCGACAACCAGAAATCTGCCGACTGCTGTTCAATCCACTCCTGAACGGTGAGCTCGACATCTTCATCTGGACTGTAGGGAAGGTGGTTGAGCTCCTCGTATCCGCACTCGCGCAAGGCAGCTTGTGCAACTCTGGCCTTGTGGACTTTGACGACGTTGAAGTCGATCATGCGGCGTGAGGTTTCTAGGGACCCAACGGGCAGAGACCTTGGTCATGGCCGAATTGTCGTGGATGATGTTGATAACACTTCCATGTGATATTCCAAGTTCTCGCTCGATTTCTTCGACCTTCACCCGTCGATTTTCGAGGATGATCCTCTCCACACGGGCCACATTGTCCTCGTTGGTCACGTCTGATGGGCGTCCTGGACGGGCGTCATCTTCAAGGGCCTCACGACCATAGCAAAACTCCCTATTCCAGCGAGCAATGGTTGCATAGGAAGGGGCAGTGTCGCTGTACACTGCAACCATGCGTTCATGGATCTGTTTTGCATTCTTGCCTTCCTTGGTCAAAATTTGATCACTGCGCGGTGCTCAACCTTCTCCATTGTTGAAAAATTTGTGACTGACGATCGGCGATCAACTAATGCTTCTTAAATAGACGAGGCAGGAGCGTGCGGCTGCAGGTCCTGACTTGTCATAACTTGTCCTAACACCCCCACAAACAGCCATCACCTTTCCTCCGTTTTGCCCTAACGATTCGCAAAACTTATTGACCGCCCCTCGTGTATATATATATATATATATATATATATATATAACTATTAAAAAAAGAGAGAGAGAGAGAGGTAGGGGATGGATATTACAAAAGGCAAGGGACCGAGAACAGTTCTCTGAAGAACGCCGCTAGTGACCAAAGTTCACGATGAACTACTGCCATTGGCAACCACTTTCTGCCTCCGGCTGTTCAGCCAGACTTCATTCCATTTCAGTAGGGTACTCCTTATTCCATGTGCTTCTATCTTTATCGAGCCTTCTATGCGGAATGGTGTTAAATGTCTTTAAAATCTAAATAAACTACATCTACAGCTTTATCTAGGTCAAGCGTTAGTTATCATTTTGTGAACAAAATTGAGCAAATCACTTACGCATGACTGTCCGAGTCGAAAGCCGTTCTGTGAGTCGTTTATTAAGGTATTTATCTCCCGATGCTTCAATATCCTATCTCTAGCAAGGGTCTGCATGAGTTTACCCACAATTGAAGTAAGTTAAATAGGTCGAAAGTTTCCCGGATCAGCCATTATGCTGTTTTTAGATATTGGAATTATATTTGCTTCTTTGAACTCTTTTGGAACTATTCCCTCACCAATAGAATTTTGGGAAATTATACTAATGGGCTATAGCAGTTTATTTCCTAATTCTTTGAAGTTTATTGGATAGATTTTATTGGGACGAGGTGCTTTTAAAAATTTTTATTTTTTGAATGTAATTATTTACTTCAATTTTTCTTATTTAAATATTTGACAGTGTAGGGTTTTCACCAAAGTTTATTAATTTTTGTTATCTTCTATTGTAAGAACATTTGAAAAATGTTGATTTAATATCTTCACGGCATAGTTCTGATCCCTACTAAGGACACCCTCAGCATTGTATAGGGGCACAATGCACTTCATAATAGAGATATGATTATTTGCATACGGTATTTATAAAATCGCTTTTGCTCTTGTTTTGCCAATGATGCTAGTTCCTTTTCATAGCTCCGTTTGGCTGTTTTTATGTTGCATTTAACAAAACGACGCTAATAAGGGCAACGGATTTGATTCTAAACAGTGTCGCTGATTTTCGAAATTTTATACACTCAGTTTCATTCCATGGCACCTGATTTGATCTATTAGACGCTCTAGGTTTAAAGCGTACTCTTTCGCTACTTCTAATGAGGAGAAAACTGTGAAATTCTTTATCCATTTCCCGGAACTTATCAGCAGTTCAAATTTCATTCCAATTTAAAACTGCTAAGTGGGTACAGAAAAGATCAAAATGCAAGAGTTAAAATCGGGAATGAGTTGAAAGCTCTATTGAGAATATTTATGAAAAATTATATTAAATTTAATTATGTTGTGATCACTATTACCAAGTTCTTTTTGCTTACTTGCGTATTTCCAAGTAAATTCTGTTCGTTTGTAAAAATTAACTTTGTTCTCGTGTTGGTTCTCCTAATTTTTGATACAGGAAATTGTTATTTAACATTTCTAGAAGTCGATTTCCTGCATTGTCCGTCATTTCACTTATAAAATCAACGTTTAGAAAGTTCAAGTCACTGCATACAAGATAGCACAAGAGTTGATCTGGGAATGCTGGAAATTAAAGAAGAAAGAATAATACTGAAGCGATAATGTAAACTTTCCAGTAGAAAGCAAAAGGTAAACGTATTTGCAGATATTTAATAGTGCAGAAGACAATGCCAGAGAGATCTAGATGCGGCACACAAGGAAGCGAAAGAAAGTGAAACAAGTGATTAACAGAAAAAAAGTAAGCTTTCTGATAGATGATGAATGAGGATCTGGATGAGAATAAGATGCTATTATGGAAGGAAGTGAGAGAGGTGAGGAACCAACAAAAGAATGACTGTCAACATCAAGGAAAAAAAAGGAATCGTATTTCCAAGCAAAGGGGAAGTAAAAATAGATACGGAGAGTACTTTGATGAGTTGCATGACAGGGATATGGAGTTAGGCGAAAGTGAATATAAATGGATCGTGTGAAAATTATTCATGGTGGAAGGAAGGAGTGTGTTTGGGTGTAAGATGGTAGAATGAATAGTTTGATATACATTTGAGTGGAATTTAAGGGTGTCTAATTTTACATTTGCTTTTGAGTAGTTTTATGGGTGAAGTATTGAAAGAACTACAAATGAGAATGAAGGAAATGGGTGTTGGATTATTGAGAGATTTGAAAATGTTGATGGAAGTGTTTGACAAAGAATGAGTGAGGAGGGGGCTAATGCTGAAGATAGAAAAGAGTGAGTTGATGGTAATTTTGAGTGAGGATGGGATGGAATGTAATATCGTAAATGAGAGTGGTGTAGATGTAGTGGACTGTGAACACAAGATTTTGAATGGTATGAAACATCTTTGGGGGGATCGGTGATTGAGTGATTGATAAGAAGGCTTTGAGTGTGGAATGTGCCAGGAAGCTGCAAGGGAGCATGATGGTGCCAACGTTGTAAAATAGAACTGAAACTATGTGATGAAAGAAGTAAGAATCTTGAGTGATAGCTAATGGACAATTTGAGAGGGATTGTTTGGTGGGCGGAGAGTAGATACATGTATTATTACAGTGTGAAGGAGTGAATATGCTGATGTGAGGAGCATGGGAAGACGGCGGATAAGGTACGATGATTATCTGAATGAGAGTTTGAGAGATAAATGGATGAACGAGGAGTAAGTGGAGGATATTGTAGATGAGGTGGATTTGCAGGAGGGTATCCGTGGGTCCTGACCTGGGATGAACTGTGACTAGACGCGATGCCTCCCCTTCCCCCTCTCGCTTTGAGGGGTCATTGGGAGTCGACAAAATGATGGGTGTCTTTCTGTTCGATCGAACATAGAGTTCGGGGTGTGGGTAGTTTTTCGTGGCACAAATTGCTCCCTGTGGGAAATAAGTTAATAATGATTGTCGAAGTATTGTTGGGTCCTTATTCTTCTCTGTCAGAGAATTATACATTTAAGGACTTTAGAGCGCCAGTCTGATACTTCTACTTAGGAAGAGAAACCATTCTTCTTTTGGCTGAGTGGTCTTATTAACTAATGTGTATATGAGAGCGCCACATCGTTTGAGCCGTTTTAAGGAAAGAGCCAGTCAAACACGTAAGGATCTAGTGAAACACCAAGAATTAACCAAAAATATATCCTTTTAATTTATCCATTAACTCAAAATATTTACAATAACATATATAAATTTAACATGGTTTACACGAATTGAGCATGGGCCTATTCCAGACGAGATTCATGACCAACGCAAAGTAGGCCCCACGTAAATAAACCAATTGCCAGTTAGTTAATTTATGAAGGCCTTTTAGTATAGCATTTAGCCACAATTTACGTGCCACTAATCTTAACTAGCAATAAGACAGGAGTCACGAAATATTTTCTCTCTTTTAGTTAGCTTGGGTACAGTATTAAAAATCCCACTCAATCAAAAGAAATATAAATTGTTATTCGGACTTACATCACCTTGAAAGGGTCAGGGGTTGACGGATGTCGCTATATTGGATTTTTCACGCTTCTTTGAGTTGCAGCGGCCGACTGGAGTTTTTCCACGAGAAGGGGGAGGGGGGGATGTCAAAAATCTTCTTTTATCTTTATCTCCGGTTATATGTTTAAAAGACATGGAAAGGAGTTGTGCTCTCTGGCTCAAGGAGTACTCTTCTGGGTAGCTCTTGAAGTCGGTTAGTATCCTCGTCGTCTTCTTCGAGGGGTTGCCCAACTGGGTTTTGGGCTTCTTCTCTCTCAATTATTGAGATTGCAATTTATGAGTCACTCGAGGGTGAGCGGGTCTTCTTTTCTCTTGTTCCCGAAATTCCTGTTTGGCACTAAGAATAGTGATCCAGCCAGACTTCTTACTAAGTCTGTGAAGGATAACTCCGTCTGGAACCGATACGAAAACATGATAATCTTCTAAGATTTTGAAATCGATTTCGAAACTGAGTGAAGGACCGATCTCCTCGATCTAGTCCTCTATCGTCTCTCACCGAATAATCCCTTTCTTTGCTTACGGGCTTATTTATAGTCCGGCGCCCGCCCCACCTTACGGGGACGGGGCAAGGCCACTGAGGGGAGTGCGAGGGGCGAGGGGAGGGTAACACTGCGGATCCCAGGTCGGCTTCTTAATCAGAGGCACCAACGACTCTCACAATCCTTGGTGTTCCTTATGATCTGGCACCGCTTTTTAGGGCGCTTTAACCGCGGGCTTATGGGCCTCGTCGGTAATCAGATCTTGTGGTCACCTTGGTACAGCAGCTCGCCACCGACTACCTATTTGGCGGGGAGATCAAAGCTTCGGCAGTTTGGCTGCTTGTCCGACGACTAACGTTCTCACGCCCCTCCTCTTTTGGGTACGTCTCTCTCGCTGTCTCCGACGAGGAAAGTTAACATATATGTACGCTTGGCTCTCTTAGCTATGTTATAATTCCTCTACAATGATAATGGTGACGATGTCTAAGATTCCTGGCACACACTTATCCACATGTGCACCAATTATTCGTCTAAATTTATTTCAAGAATATTCGCAGTCTAGAACGAGTCATTCAAAGCAAAAGAGATAAGAAGAAAGATCTTCAAGCAGGCTTCCTCTTGCTAGTAGTGAAAAGTGAAGGTGTTATCATAAAATGCTTCCTATGAGACTAGTCATTAAGCGCATATTTTTTTCATATTAACTAGTTCACTAGAGGTTCTCAACTGTGATTTCAATTGGGTAATATTAATACTGGAAATCTACTTCTCTACTTAATTTATAAGGATCTTAACTCACCTCCTTTCCATAATTCTGTAGAAATGATTTGCGTCCGTTTAAATTAATTTATAACAAGTAATTTTGATGTATGGCAGAGTTAAACAATTGTGTTGCCAATTTGAATCATTTACCGAGTGTTTTCGTGTTATGCTTATTAGTAGTAGTATTTAACCTACATAAAACTAAACCACTTTGAACACACACAAACACCCTACTTCCCTTCTCAACCTACTTCTCCCCAACCCCTATACCTATCCCGACTTTCAAAAACGTCTAAAAGAATTTCCATTAGCGACTTAAAGAAATGGGGGCTATTCCAGAGCGAGCAACGTAGCGCGACATATTTGCATAAATTGCCGCCTTTTAAACCAATATTCGGGTCGCAAAAGTTATCTATCGGTATTCGAAAGCTGGCTCATTATTGGAGCTCCTGCATCCTAAGACGACCTAACAAAATGTTTTCGGAAACGATGTAACTGATCATTGATTTCCTTTCTTGCCCTGTCTTATATTTGATTTGGGTGTGGAAAACACACTCAAATTTTGTTTGGTACTCTTTATGTATAAACTATAGGGTGACCAGATTTTATTCCGGCCTCAGCTTAGCTTCTCCTCTTTCCGCTAACATCTACTTTCTACTTTGTCGAGGCCATCCTTTCTTAACCTGGGGCATGGCCCCAAGGGTGTCATGACAAGCTGTTAGAAATTATACATTTCTGAATAATGAGGAATCTGAATTTTTAAAAAAAATAATGGCAAAATTCAAGCAGCATAGATGGTTGATCCATCGTTTTGCATAAGCGTCGAAAACCTTCCTTGATGAACTTTATAAGATCCTAGGGGTAGTGTTCAATGTGTCATTTTTTTTAAAGCTGGAGATCTGAAGTCTTGCCTTTTTCGGAACCTTTATAGAGACATAGATTCGGAGCATAAAGTTCTCCTCTTGTAATCCTAAGTACACTGGCTTTCAAAGGGAAAAGTTGTGAATCCACTGTTTGAACTTAGGAGGGAAGTTAAATTGTTCTTGGAAATGTAAGGGAAAGATGATCTCTTGAGTCAATTTAATAAGGTTTTGTGGCAGCCACGTCTTGTATACTTAGCAGATATATTTGAGCAGTGAAATAGGTTGAATCTCTGGGTACAGAGCTAGGAAAGAAATGTGTTTCACCTGATGAATTGTCTTCGTGCATTTCTTGCTAAGCTTCAGAATTGGCAAAGGAAAGTGGTGTTGTCAATAGCCATGATTGCAGACCTTTCTTGACGAGAATGAAGATCGTCTGTTTAGCCCCTTAATTAAAACTGAAATTACTTAGCATGTGAGATCCTTGGAAAGTCAACATAAAATAAACCTCTTAAAATTCAAGGACGAAGAAAGAAAGTTCGTGAAGAATCCATTCACTGGCACGCTTGATATCATTACCACTCCCAATGATGTTCAGGACGAATTTCTTGATCTCAAAAATGATTCTCCAGCCAAGGATCTCTATGGAAAAAATCTCTGAATGTATTCTGCTGTGCATTGTATCACTCATATCCTTAAGTTAGTGAGATTGCACTTCGACTACTCTTTCCTTTTTAAATTACCTATTTATTTGAGTCTGTTTTCTCCACCCTTCTACAAATAAAAAAAAGAGCTGGAACCGACTGACTGTGGAACCCGACATAGGCTATGCAATGTCAGTGACACAACTCGGATTCGTCAACTGCTTGACAATAATGTCACCATTATCATTAAGATGAGATACAATTTTTATGAGGTCTGTGAGGGAACAAGCAAGTGAGGGAAAAAATAACGTTGCTTTTAAGCATTGTCTCCACGTAATGGATTTCGTTGAGACTTGAAGCATTTTTCCGAGCTCAAAAGCGTGAGAAACAACAGGATTGGACTGAGGAATGCAGCTCTTATCAACCCGGGTATTATTTACTCAAGGAGTCTTGCCCACGTCCTTTTCCCTTTCCAGCCACGCAGGAATCGCCTTAGGCAAACGACAGCCGAAGCCGCGTTTGCATTATTTAAATGATGGACGATAGTCCCCCCATCCTTCTGTGGGGTAAGCTCCCTCACTCTAGACGTGCATATTTACCCGTGTAGCCAGGAACCGAGGAGATTGTGCGAGAAAAGCTCACACCGAACAGCCTATCTTATTCCTCCTCGATTCGGGTTGTCGTACGCCGAAGACAAGGACTCAGCGAGATAAAATCGAATATCGCTCCCCGTAAGAACACCCGTCTGACTCCGTGCAACGTCTCCATCTTCAAAGAAAAACCTAAGTCTTGTCCCAAAAGGCTTCATTGAAGATTGATCTTCGCGTAATACCCCTTTGACATCTCAGAAGAAACTCACCCTCCGTTTTCTTCGAAGGAATTCCACCGGAAGAATTCACAGCCTTCAAACTCGAAGGCTCTGCCCCCCCCCCCCCCCCACCCTCCTCCCCGTCATCTCAAAGGAATATTTCAACTGCGAGCAAGTTGACCCTGGACCCCGTCGAAGTGACTTAACCTCTATTCCCACTTCGCAGGACACAACCATCGACTCCCCCCTCCCCCCTTCATTTTGTACAAGGTATTGTAACCAATATTTTAGCTTCCCCAAATTTAGAATTGCCGCCTACCGTTCCCCCATTATCATTGTGTGCTTACTAAGTCCCCGTGTAAAGCCACATTTCAATTCCATCCAGCCAACCCATTTTATTGCATTTTAAATACCTAATCTTTACTTGCCTGTTAACCACTGTAACTATTTGTCTTATCATATGTCTTTTATTGTTGTACCATTTAACCTAAATTATTAATATTTATTAAAGTCTAATTTTGTCGACCTCTTTACTTTCAACCTTTGATCTCATCATAGCCGTGAAATAGCCTGTAACAAAGTGAGACTTCGAATACTCAGCCAATAAAGAATTAAAGTAGCTATATTAGATTAGCCCTCTCTTACGAGAATCTGACCTCGTAATCGGACCCGGCCGACCAAAGGTATTAAAAGGAAACCGCGCGCACTCTAAAATCGAATATAATAGATATATGTATGGTATATAGAAAACTATACCACGACAAGGTCAAATGCAAATCTTTCAATATTTATATTAAAAAATATAAATACGGATACAAATACTTGGGATTTTGATATATAAATACATTAATTGAACTTTTAAGAAGTATATCACAAAAATCTCCTAAAATATAAGATAATTATGATTGTCAACTTTGTAATAAACATTAAGGCAAAGGTGTTCTCTTCCTATACATTTCTTTACCTTTTGGGGCGGGGTGGTTTTGGGAGGAAAATGAAGGGGAGCCACAAGGATGTTGAAATTCATGAAGAGGGGAAGGTAGTTAAAAAGATTGAAAACCAGTAGGCTGGGGTCAAGAAATTGACTAGTTACCACATGCCGTGTCAGAAATAGGCTATTTGACATCTTTAACAACCCCTGCAGGTCGCAAAAGACCAGGATTTGAGAGTAACTGGCGTTGGCTGGGGCACGATTAAGAGGAAGATCCGTTTAGCCCCAATAGCCCCTCCCTGCGTGTAAGGGGATGACCACCTCCCTGCCGCCGTACCTTGGTGGAAGAGATGGACTAGTTTGGCAGGCAGCACGCCCAGTAGGTAAGAATGGACCGCTCTCAATCCTGTAATGTGAACACCTCACTCACATGGACCACTAGCAATCCTGGAATGGGACCACCTCACTTGCATGGCCCGCTAGCAACCCTGGTATGAACCACCTCACTTACAAGGACCACTAGCAAACCTGGAATGGGACCACCTCGCATGCATTGATCGCTAGCAATCATCGAATGAGACCACCTCACTTGCATGAACCTCTAGCAATCCTGGTATGGGACAACCTAATTTGCATGGATCGCTAGCAATCCTGGACTGGGACCACCTCCCTTTTATGGACCGCTAGCAATCATGGAATAAAAAACCTCACTTGCATGGACCGCTGGCCATCCTGGAATAGGACCACCTCACTGGCATGGACCGCTAGACATCATGTAATGAAACTACCTCACTTTCATGGACCGCTAGCAATCTTGGAATGGGACCACTTCACTTGCATGGACCGCTTTAACTCCTGTAATGGGAACACATCATTTGCATGGACAGCTAGCAATCCTGGAATGGGACCACCTCACTTGCATGAATCTAGGCAATCCTGGAATCGAACCACCTTACTTTCACATTTCGCTAACAATCTCGGAATGGAACCACCTCACTTGCACGGATCGCTAGCAATCTTAGAATGGGACCACCCTACTTGCATGGATCGCTAGCAATCCTGGAATGAGAACACCTCACTTACATGGATGGCCGTAAATCTTGGAATGGGACCAGCTCACTTGCATGGATCGCTAGCAATCCTGGATTGGGAACACTTTACTTGCATGGATTGCTAGCAATCCTGGAATGAGGCCAGCTCGCTTGCATGGATCGCTAGCAATACTGGAATGAGACCACCTCCCTTGCATGGATCGCTCGCAATCCTGGACTGAGACTATCCTATTCGCATGGACCGCTCTCAACCCTGGAATGGGACCACCTCACATGCATGGATCGCTAGCAATCCTGGACTGAGAACACCTCACTTGCATGGACCGCTATCAATAATGAAATGAAACACCCTTACTTGCCTGGACCGCTAGCAATCATGAAATGGGACACTTCACTCGCATGGACTGCTAGCAATCCTTCAATATGACCACCTTACTTGCATGGATGGCTAGCAATCCTGGACTGGGACCACCTCACTTGCATGAACCGCTAGCAATCATGGAATGAAACTTCCTCACTTGCATTGACCGCTGGCAATCCTGGAACGGGATCACCTCACTTGCATGGACCGCTCTCACTCCTGTAATGTGAGCACCTCATTTGCATGGACCGCTAGCAATCCTCGAATGGGAGCACCTTACTTGCATGAATCGCTAGCAATCATGGTATGGGAGCATCTTCCTTGCATGAATCTCTAGCAATCCTGGAATGGGACCATCTCACTTGCACACATCGCTAGAAATCTTGGAATGGGACCATCTTACTTGCAGGGATCGCTAGCAATCCTGGAATAGGAACATCTCACTTGCATGGATCGCTAACAATCCTGGCATGGGACCATCTCACTTGCATGGAGCGCTAGCAATCTTGGAATGGGACCACCTCCCTTCCTGTGACCGCTCTCAGTCATGGAATTAAATCACCTCACTTGCATGGACCGCTAGCAACCTTTGTATGGGCCACCTCACTTTCCTCGATCGCTAGCAATCCTGGACTAGGACCACCTCACTGGCCGGGATCGCTAGCAATCCTGGACTGAGACACCTTCACTTGCATGGAACGCTAGCAATCATGGAATGAAACCACCTCACTTCATGGACCACTAGCAATCTTGGAATGGGACCACCTCACTTGCATTGACCGCTAAAAATCCTGGAATAGGACCACCTCACTTGCATGAACCGCTCTCACTTCTGTAATGGGAACACTTCACTTGCAGGGACTGCTAGCAATCCTAGAATGGTACCACCTTACTTGCATGGATTGCTAGCAATCCTGGAATGAGACCACCTTACTTGCATGAATCGCTAGCAATCCTGGAATGGAACCAGCTCACCTGTATAGATCGGTAGCAATCCTGAAATGGGACCACCTCAACTGCACGGATCGCTAACAAGCTTGAAATGGGAGCACCTTACTTGCATTGATCGCTAGCAATTGTAGAATGGAACCACCTTACTTGCATGGAATACTTTCGGTCATGGAATGGAACCAACTCACTTGCCGTGTCCGCTAGCAACCCTTGAATGGGACCTTCTCACTTGCATGGACCGCTAGCAATCTTGGAATGGGACTACCTCACTTGCAATCCTGGAATAGGACCGCCTCACTTGCATGGACCGCTCTCAATCCTGGAATGGGACCACCTCACTTGCACGGATCGCTAGCAATCATGGAATAGGACCACCTCACTCTCTTGGACCGCAAACAATCCTGGAATGGCAACACCTCACCTGCAGGGTTCGCTAGTAATCTTAGAATGGGTCAACCTCACTTGTATGGACCACTAGCAATCCTGAAATGGGGCCACCTCACTTGCATGAATCGCTAGCAATCCTGGAATGGGACCACCTCACTTGCATGGACCGCTCTCAATCCTGGAATGTGACCACCTCTCCTGCATGAATCGCTAGCAATCCTGGAATGCAAACAGTTCACTTGCATGGATCGCTAGCAATCGTGGAATGGGACCACCTCTCCTGTATGAATCGCTAGCAATCGTGGAATGGGAACAGCTCACCTGCTTGAATCGCTAGCAATCATGGAACGGGACCACCTCACCTGCATGACTCGCTAGCAATCACAGAATGTGACTACCTCACTTACATGGACCGCTAGCAATCCTGGAATGGGACGACATAACCTGCATGAATCGCTAGCAATCCTGGAATGAGAACAGCTCACTTGCATCGACCGCTACCCCAGGGAGATGCTATAATATTTCTTCAGCATGAAACATCCTCTCTCCACCCTAAACTGGTACCTCAGGACAGTCTCACCGAAGACCCGCCCCTACTTAATTGTGGTAACGTCGACGGGGGCTACAGCACGGGCTGTAGGGTAAAAGGCTTTCTCCCCCTTAATCTTCCAAGCACTCAGGTTGAGCAGTGATCTTCTGCTCCTCGGGATCAATTAACAACAAAAAACAACATATTGAATCAAATGTTGGATACAAATTTATCATAAGACACTAAAGGATTTCTCGATAGTGAGTCAATCCAAATGAGTTTATCCAAAATTGTTAACAAAAGATTGTTTATTTAATAGTAAAATTAACTTACCTCAGTCACCAGATAATTACATTACCTTAATTATAACACTCTTAAAGAGATGTTTATACAGGTAGCAAAAAACATTTAGAGGAGGAGCTAGCGCTTAATATTATGTAGAACTTGGGTTTGTGGCAACGAAATTTTAGTCGAAAAAAAAAAGGTTTCCAGCCCCCCCCCCTCCACCGAATCTAAACTTGGCCTAATAATTTCATTTTTCTTTAATCCTTTCAAAGGGCCGGTAGGTATTTCCTCTTGATAAAGATTAAAATTGAATAAGTATTTTAGACAAAAAATTCGATAAAACCTTCGACTATACAAAAAAACAAAAAACAGCTATACCTAAATTTTAATAAGATTTCTGAACTTCTCCATTTGTAATTCTTTTTATGTTAAAAAATTCCCAAACATTCTAAAATCATATTCATTTTTGCGAAACTTCGCTATTATGTTTTTAAAAAAATTCAAAGTTAAAATATACTCTTATCGATAAACTAATGTCAAAACTTTCGGCTATGACTTTATCTATATCCCGAAATTTGCTCTTGGTCAATTTGCACAAACTTTTTTTTAGAAAAAAAACGAAAAAAAATACGGAAAAATACCAGTTAAAATATAGTGTAAATAATGGATAATATCTGTGTTCAATGAGAAAAATGTTACATTTTCATCCTAAACTTGGATGCTAGGGCTATTAGCTTTCTTAGACCTTTCGTCTTGAACTAGAGTGAATCTATACAAGCAAATTTAAAATATCAACTGCTCATGAGTTCGAAAGATTTTTTTGTTTTTATTTTATGTTGTATTCATCCTTAGTGTCTGAATAGCTCAGAGATTTATTGTTGCTAGAGACGTTGGAAGGTGTACATTTTAGAAACTAATTCCTTAAATTATGACACTGTGGTAAACTGTTTTTATTTGTGACGTAACCGAATCACTGACCATCCGTGAGATAAAGGATTGTTGATAAATTTTTCCCCGCGAATAAACGCAGATACCACTCCTTAGTAACTATGAGATCTTAAGCGAGAGGATAACGCTATGCTTAGTTTATGTGGTCTCTATAGCTACGAAAATTACCTTGATTTATATATCACTAAGCTAGGTGATATGCTTTATTTGGTTCGGGAAATTGGGTCGAATTATATCAGGTCGGAGAGAAAGTAATGCCAGATTTTCTAAAATATAATTTTAGATAGTATTTATTAAAGTAGTACCTCTTTTTATCATTTAGGAATGCCAAAATGAGTAACTTATATCTTTTTCTTTCAGATTATAAAAATATTGTTCATAATCATCTTCGGTATTCACTCCGATGTCCTCCCATCTAAAGATCACATTAGACATGTTTTACTCTATGAGTTTCATAAAGGTGTCAATGTAAGTACAGTGGCAAAATCCATTCAAAGCACTTATGGGTAGATGCAGTACATAAAGGAAGGTACAGGAGTTGGTTTTCCCGTTTCTGAACTAAGGATTTCATTGTAAAAGATGGACTCCAAAAGAAGGTCGTCCAAAAGAACTTGATTCTGAAGAGTTGAAAGCTATTGTCACACCAAATCATATTACAATTTATAGAGAACTTGCAGAACAATTTAACGTAAAACATACGACTGCCTTACGCCAACTGAAAAGGATTTGAAAAGTTCCAGTGATCGGATAAATGGGTCCCGCACGAACTCTCAAGGGTGAATCAGCAACAGCGAGTTCCTCTTTGTGAGTCATTGCTTTCACAGCACCTTCAAGTCCAATTTTGGGGCAACATGTTATTGGTGATGAAAAATGAATCCTTTATCATCACGTTAAACGCCACCGTTCGTGGATCAGCCAAGGAAGCAGACTCTCTCAACAACCGAATGATTGGTTAAGAGATGCCTTGGCACACATTGTACGGTGATCGCGCTGTAAACAAATTATTTATTTTACAAGATTTAACAAGTTAAAAGCGTCAGTGGTGATGTGGATTTGCGTGGGTGGTGATGTGGTTTGCATGGCAGTGGTAGGTGATATAAATAGAAACTATATGAATGGTAACAATGAAATGGTGCCTGTGGTTAGTAAAAGGTTTTAAAATTTGTAAGAGTCGAAGGTTCATAGTTTATCTACGAGTCCGGGTTTTTTCTATGTAGCTGATTATTCCACCTCCGGGATGAATATTTTCGGGTATGAGGGTTAGTCAGAAGGTGGGGAGGGTCTCTTCACCGTCGACGGGTAGGTACCGTCATCTTTATTCGCCGAATGTCGGGCATAAGGGGTATAAGGTATCTGATCGTCAGGGGAACGATGCAGTCTGATTCACACTAATGAGGGTAGCCCCCTTCCATCAAGAAGCCGTGGGTCAATCTTGAATGACCGATATGGCGTCGGCGTGTAAGGTCCTGAGGCCGACTCTCTCAACAACCGAGAGGATCATGTTGAGTGTATGCTGTGATATTGAACGAATTATGCATTACGAACTTTTAACTTTAGAAAACAATCAAACAATTAATATTAATCTCCATTTCAATTAACTTCGTCGTTTGAACTCCTCTTTGGGCCAAAGGCGACCTTCTTTAGTTAACAGAAGGGGTTGTCAGCCACGAATCCACGATAATGCCCGTCTTCACACAAGTAGAATAAATAAAGACCTCTTGGAGGAGCTCGGTTGTGAAATATCACTTGATCCTCGCCATTCTCCTGACCTTGCACCTTTTGATACCATATGTTTAGGGGATTAGACAACCATTTGGATGGTCTTAGGTTACCATCAAGAGAAGTGATAAAAAAAGTGTTGGATTCATATTTTGCATCAAAATATAATAAGTTTTACAAGCGTAGCATTTTAGCTTGTTAATAAATGGAATGGGATCTAGAAAGCAATGAAGGTTATGTTTAGGATTAAATAGCTTCATAATCCTAAGTTTTTTATTATTTTTTAATAGATACCTTAAAATTGGACATTACTTTCGTTCCTACCTGATAAATACAATGCAAGACGTAGACTGTGGTCTTTATGGCTAGGGAAATTGGGTTGACTTATACAACAAAATGCGTAGGTTTTATGGTCCCTATGGGTATGGAGATTCGTAATTTTAAATAACGCTAGGAGAAGGCTATACAGTCTCTATGGTTATGGACAAAATGGTTGATTTATACAACGCTATCTTAGGTTTTATGGCTATGGGTATTGAAATTCGGTTGATTAATATAACGCTAGGCGTAGGCTTTATGGTGTCTATGGGTATGGATATTCGTCTAAGGAAATTGGATTGACATACAGGATGGTCCAAAAGTCTTGTAACCCACACCGAGAAGTAATATGAAAAATAGAGGAACAATATAATAACATCAAACACGTGTACTGGTTTTAGTGTATTCGCTTTCATTGGCACTGTCACACATCGAGAAGGTTTGTATCAACACCATTATTTCGTGACACAAAATGATGCGGCGCCATGTCCTGGGGTGATTGTCGCAAAGGTTGTTGGTTGTAAATGCAACAAACAATTCCCATATGCATAGAACAAAACTATGTTACGCCAAGACCAAACATGTAGCTTGTGACGGAAACAAACCCTGTACTATTTTGCCTGCTATCGGAACAAATGTATGTTGCTTGTGACGGAAACAAAAAAAAACTGGTACGAACAATTGTTACTAGATCATTTATCAAACCAGGGTCGATTTTCTTCCAAAGCGGGTTGAAGTCAGGCATCTCGAGACTCAGAATGGCAGTTAATGGCAGTGTTAAACGTCGACTGATTTACCTAATTGTGTGCGAAAGAAGAAACGCATGAAAAGGAATAAGAATAATTACACGATGAAAGTGAACTAAAAACCTTTAATGAATTATCATTATTATTTTTATCTTAGTAATCCACAAAATTTTCTAATTTGACTTCTTTTGCCAGAGGATAACATTCAGTTGCCCGAATTAGTCATGTCGCATTTTTGTTAAAAATTCCGACAAAAGTAAGTAATATTTTTCCTCGCAAGTCGAATTTGAAAATAATATCGATAAATATATATAAAATAACCAATTATCAACGACAATATTTTTTGTTATTCAAGATTGAAATATAAATAAATATATAAATCTATAAGACTAAATAAACAGAGAAAAGGCATTAACGTAAAACTTTTCACTAAATTTATTTTATTTGTAATTGTCTTATCTGGTATATTTATAATTAAGTATACCTTCAAAACTCCACCTCTCATCAAATAATATATTAAATTGTGACATGACTAATTTAAGTAGCAAAAATTCGAAGAAGAAAAAAAGAAAAGGGAAAAATGAAAAGAAAATGAAAAGAAAAGGAGAAAAAGAAGAAAACTATTACAATAACCTCATTAAAATGATAAGTCGAACTGTACCGAGGAAGGACCGAATCAAAAAGTGCCAAACATACTTCCTTGTGAAAGAAAGCATAGTAAAAATGTGTGTGCATTTGTATGTGTTTGTGTGTGCGCGCGCGCAAGGGAGAGAGAGAAAGAGAGATATTGGGATGCCCCTAAGTGATGCATTATTAACACAATTGATAGACTTAAAGTTGACTGAACTCACACAAAACAGTGCACTGAAATCATTCAAAAAAAGAATTAATGACGAAAGTTTGAGGGAAGAATGTTATAAAAGAACATGCGATCAGAGGCGATTTTTTTTACAAAGATTGCTTGATCGAAAATTGGCCTATTGTTATAAAATTAATATCGTTTAAAATATTACAATTTTGCTGAAAACTATTTAGAGATAACTAATATTGCCTAGGTCATACATAAGCTTGTAATGGCTAGGCTTTTTCAAGCCTCAAAAATGCTGTTTGGCTACTAGATGAAGTGACTGAAGACAACGTGAACAACATGTGAATATTGCTTCATCTATTTTGGCTAGAAATAAACGTGAAGCATTTAAGGACAGAAATATTACGAGAGACGAAAAGTGAGTTCTTTACTGAAATCTTGAAGTGCAAAAAACGATGGCGTGATGGCAAACAAACCTCATTCTAACTTCTAATCGTTTTCACCAATAGCAAAAAGCTATTTATTCCTTGCATTGGTAGCAAAAAACTATATTTGGCTTCAATTTGGTAGAAAAAGGCTATCTATACCTTTCATAGGGGCAAAAAGGTAGTTATGCCTTGCATTTGCTAGCAAAAGGCTACCTATGCCTTGCATTTGATAGCAAAATGTTATATATACGAGTACCTTATATGGGCAGCATCGTCTTGTATTGGTGTCAAAAGGCTATCCTTGCCATGCATTTGGTAGCAAATGGTTATCCATGTCTTGCATTTGGTAGCAGAAAGATTATCTATCCGTCGCATTTGGGAGCTAAAGGTTATCTATATCTTGCATTTGGTAGCTGAAGTCTATCTATACCTTACATTAGGAGCAAAGGGCTATCTATGCTTTGTGACAAAAAGCTATCTATACCTTACTTTTGTAGCGAAAGGTTATCTATTCATTAACATTGGTAACAAAAGTTCATCTATACCTTGTATTTGGCAGCAAAAGATTATTTATCCTTTTCATTTGGTAGCTAAATTCTATCTATATTTTTCATTGGTAGCAAAAAGCTATATCTGATTTGCACTTGTGGCAAATGGCTATTTTTGCCTTCCATTTGGTAGCAAAGGTTTTTATGTATATGCTTTGCATTTGGTAGTAAAAAGGTATCTATACATTTTATTGGTGGCAAATGGCTATCTATTCCTTTTATCTAATAGCCAAAGGCTCTCTCTTTCTTGCTTTGGTAGCTAAATCTTATCTATACCTTGCATTGGTGGCAAAAGCATATATATGCCTTGCATTTTGTAGCAAACGGCTATATTTTCCCTGTATTTGGTAGCAAAATACTATATATGCCTTTCATTTGGTAGCAAATGGTACACCTGCCTTACATTTGGTAGCAAAAGACAATCTATGCCTTGTATTTAGTAGCAAAAAATGTTTAGTCCTTATATTTGGTAGCAAAAGACTATCTATGCTTTGCATTTGTAGCAAAAGAATGTCTATTCCTTGCATTTGGTAGCAATTGAAAGCAGTTATTCATTATGAAATCTTGAATAATAAGCAACAGTTACTACACACCTACATATATATGTACGAGTACCTATGTATATGTTCAACGAATGCAACGTTTCAATCAGGGGTGGGGTAACTCTTTTTGAGCCGTGGGCGAAAATTTCTAATAAAAGAATTGGGCGGGCGATAAATAAAATTTGACTCTCGTCTCTTTGGAAATGTTGTTTAAATTTATTACATGGGGCGATAGACTCATTCATTAATATCTAAACAAAATTAATATTAAACATTTTTATTGACGGCCAGCACGGAAATTAGGATAGTATTACTTAGGAGATATTGCATTTTTTTTAATATCCCATACAAATATATACCTCAGGGGGCGAGGAAAATTGGGCTCGAAAGCGAAATTTCGCCCGCGGGCGAGTGTTTCCCCACCCATGGTTTAAATAAATCTCTCGAATAAAAACACCCTTCACTGCCCAAACAAAACGGGATCTTCCTCTATTGCTGAATAAAGGTGGTTGCTTGTTTATATTAAAAATTATTTTACTTTTATTACAAAAAGCAAAAACATTGATTTCTTTCACAACCTAAAAAAAGAAATATAAATAATAGTTTGCGGGACTAAGTCACAAGGGAAAACTAACGACGGAATCTCCTCTATAAAATTATGAGGAAAGATATGAAAGGTGTGGAAGATGGGATGTAGGCGAAAATTTTGTAGTGCCTAAAGAGGAAACTTCTCGTAGTCCTCGAGACGGAATGACATGCAACTTTCCAGCCATGAAAGTAATGTACTACCATATTAACCATAAAGTTCCCACATTAACCACAAAGGTGACATTTATAAGGCTCTTAACTCCGAAATAACGCGTTTAAACGGTGCTACGAATAGTCAAAATACTCGTATAGATCCAGGATAGCAGTGCTCAAGAAAATGGAAGTAAGAATATAATATATATAAAGAGCGGCATCGAAGATGCTCATAAAATAGAAGCGTAAAATAGTGTCAATGGATGCGGGTAGTCATAATATGGGTACTTTGATGTCATCGAGAGAGATCATAATACCTGCGCGGGAAAAGAGTGCCACATTAGGCGGATGGAATGATAAGGTGAGCAATACAATGTGTGGAGGGGCAATTACAGGCCATGGCAGGAGAGTATCTTTGCATACATCCACTAACAGTTAACCACACTGACACACAAATTTAACCATGGTAAACGGACTTGTATAACTTTCGTGAAATAGATATGTCTCTATGATGTTTCAGGACGATTAACGAATTCAACGCTCATAACATTGATTCTGGGGTATTATCATAAATTGACACGTTACTTTCATCTCATTGCAATAAATATATATATATATATATATATATATATATATATATTAGTGTAATTGGGTAGCAGTCCTACTTGAATACAAATTTTGTTGAAGACCATTGTGTATTTTGCCTTAATTAATTTCCTTTGGCAACTTTCTCTTCTTCTAACTATCTTTTTTATTCCATCTTGTAGATGGTGAAATATTTGTCCAGTATTCATCTCTTTTTTAAATGAATGTGTTTGGTAAAAAAAAAAACTAAATTGCTAAGCTTTCGATCTTATTCGACCAACTTCGGAACCTTTTGAAATGTTCTTACCTTCTTTACCGATGTAATGAGTGGAGTGAAGATCTGGCAGAAAGTGAAAGAAAACGATTTTTAAGGGGGATTTATTCCGCCTTGGTTAAACGTAACGTTATAGGAAATGAGCCAATCACTGTGAGTGGAATTTTTAAAATAGTTTTAATGTGCTTCTAAGATATTATGGCTTCTAAGATATTAAGCATCACTTTATTAACCTCTTTTCTTTTAATAATGGTGTTATCAACGAGCATCTCTCTCGTTAGGTTAATATTATGTGCACTCTTCATGTGGTTCTTACGCCCTCCGCTTTGTAGATGCATAGTCAACCGCCTCTAAAGGGTGGAAGATGTCATGCCAATATATTTATAGTTATTATAAAGCTTACAGTCTTTATCGGGGCAGATGAACTCGTAAACTATGTTGGTTGACTTGAGATTCGAGGAGTTTGGGCAGATGTTATTTTACACCAGAAGATTGCTGGCTTTTGTTGTTTTATAATAGATGATGAGATGGATTTTATCTGTTTGATTTTTAACCTTGATGTTACGGTTTATAATCTCCTTGATGTTTTTTTCATCTATTTTATAGGCCGTGAACAACTGGTTTCTGTAATACATTTTGATGTTGTTGACTTCTCCATGATTACTTTCAGTTTTATACGCATATTTGTAATGGTTATTTAAAAATGATTGAAGATGTTTTTTAATCATGCTTTTTGAGAAACCATTATTCACGAGTATTTGCTCTACTCTTGCAATCTCTTGGTGGAAAAGTTCCCACGTAGAGCAGCATTTATAAGCTCGGTGGATGTATGAGCCGATTACGCTTATTTTGTACCTTTCAGGGCATTTACTCTCTGCATTGAGGCATCTTCACATGTCCGTACTTTCCCTATGTACTTTTACTATGCATTAATAAAACCTTACATCCCTTCTAAATATAGCATAAAATCCACGGAGGAATTCATCGACATACTCCAAGCTGCAAGACCGCCAGGACTAATATCATCCCTTGACGTAGAAAGACTGTTCACGAATGTACCCATCGCTCAGACCATCGACATCATTATAAAAAAACGTGTATCACCATCCTACAATGTCTCCTCCAAATCTTAACCAAAACATCTTAAGAAGCATGTTACGCTCATGCACATCAGACGCGCCGTTCAGGATACCGAACGGTAATCTATACACGCAAGTGGATGGAGTTACTATGGGGTCACCCTTAGGGCCAACCTTCGCTAACTATTACACGAGTTAACTTGAGGAGAGATTATTAGACAACATGGAAAATCAGCTACGCACATATTGCCGATACATAGATGACATCTACATTAACGTCCAAAACGAAGAACATCTCGTTAACATCAAGCAACATTTTAAGGAGAACTCTGAGCTAAAATTTAATTATGAATTGAGCTGGGCAATAAACTCCCTTTCTCGGACGTTGAGGTTCATAACATCAATGGCAACTACATCACTAAAGTACATAGGAAAAGTACGGACATGGGAAGATGTTTCAATGCAGAGAGAGTGAATGGCCTGAAAGGTACAAAATAAGCGTAATCGGCTCATACATCCGCCGAGCTTATAAATGCTGCTCTACGTGGGAACTTTTCCACCAAGAGATTGCACGAGTAGAGCAAATACTCGTGAATAATGGTTTCTCAAAAAGCATGATTGACAAACAACTCCAATCATTTTTAAATAACCATTACAAATATGCGGATCAAACAAAGTAATCATGGAGAAGTCAACAACATCAAACTGTATTACAGGAACCAGATGTCCACGGCCTATAAAATAGATGAAAAAAACATCAAATAGCTTATTAACCGTAACATCAAGGTTAAAAATCGAACGGATAAAATCCAACTCATCATCTATTATAAAACAAAAAAAAAACAGCAATCTTCTGGTGTAAAATAACATCTGCCCAAACCCCTCGAATCTTAAGTCAACCAACAGAGTTTACGAGTTCATCTGCCCCGATAAAGACTGTAAGCTTTATAAGAACTCTAAATATATTGGCACAGTGAGTGGCTCATTTCCTCTAACGTTACGTTTAACCAAGGTGGAATAAATACCCATTAAAAATCGTTTTCTTTCACTTGGAGATCGACAGTGGACTTCAGACAAAACGGACCTCTTCTCAGAACAAGCTTATCACGGGCAAAGGATGGAAAGAAAAGGGAGCGCTACGCCAAAAACGATAACTTTCCGCACTTTTTCCCCACGGGAGCCACCTATAGCCGAACCATGTCCGGCTAATCCCCCCCGCGGTCCCCCTATCGGGGCAAGGGAGCGGAAATGAACTGAACTGCCATTTATCTAGTCTCGCTCCAACTATGTCGGTCTACTTTGATAGACATATTTGTGGATGTAAAGGAAAGCAGGTTTGAGGATTAGCCCACTGTGGAACTCTACGGAAGAGACCACCCGGTTACGAGGCGATGCTGAAACCTTTGGGGAAGAGTTCGCTCTAATCTCTAAGGGTAGTTTTCGGCCAAGACCACAGGGGGACATGCAACCGTCCCTGAATAAGTTGGAAGCAGCATCAATAACCAAACCCCAGACGAGGCGGCACCCCCGGGTGGTGGTAGTTGACTCTATCACCACCCATCATTAAGTCCGCCACTTTTCACTTGTCTGAAGGGCCTCCCCGGGCTCGCCCACCATCATTCATCCATCCCATCCGGCAGTTCATGTACATGAAAACCTGCTTGCAACGAGAGGGGGGGGGGTGCAGCAGTTAAAACCCTTCCAAAAAGAATCGGACCCTACAGCAAGGGAAATACAGCGAGGAACATCCAGAACCCACTTGAAGGAAAAAGCAACCCAACCGCAATTGGCGACCGAGAAGGAGCTAAGAGGGTTCTCCTTCACATCCTCCCCGGCCGGGAGAAATCCTCCTGGGAAGAGACGCTGAAGTGAATATATGCGGATATATGAGTGGTCCTCCTACTGCTTAAAGACCAATACAATGGCTACGTGGCGCTATGCGATACGGAGAAAGATCTCGATCACCTTTTGAGTGAGGGCGCGGCCAAGAAACTGCAAAATAGGACTAGCCCCCCGGACGCCGCCTGACGTCCAAACAAAGAAGTCAGTAATATGCTGGCGTCTTGACCTATGGGTAGGCGATCATACAGCCCAAAAGATAAAAGAAGAGCTGGAAAGAGAACAAGAATGGGCAAAAGTCGAAGACATAATAAAATTCAGGGACCAGAATGGAGAGGATCACAACCACGTGTTTAAAGTGATCTTCCGATCGACAGAGATCGCAAAGAAAGCCACCGAACAAGGACTCCTAGCATCTTACACAAAAATCTCCCCCGACCAGATAGAAAGGGAAACGTTCGTTTCAGTGCAAATGTGCTTCACATGCTACACGCTAGACAAGCACCCAACACAGGAGTGTAACTTCAAAGGTAAAGCTTGCTCCGAATGCTCAAGTCAGGATCACAGACGGGATGAATGCAGAAGCACAGAGAAAAAATGCTTGAATTGCGGAAATGAACATAGGCCTCTGGCCATGTCATGCCCAGTAAAAAAGCAACTCATTAGGAAGGAGGCCGATATCATCACACAGAAAAAAGGAGAAAAAATACGACCTACGCTGCAGTAACTGCTAACGGAGGCATCTCTGCACCCACCGCACAGACCAAAACGGTCAATATCGACGACACCATGAGGCTCGACTTAATACTGTGCATAATGCATACACACTTTGTCAACATGGCGAGTCCAGGTTCTTATGCAACTGAACTTAATTCCATGCTTGAGAAAAACAGACTAAAAAAAATGTGGTTCCCGGAGAACCCACCCTCGAATGAGTTATACAAAATGAATATGACTCCAAAGGAAACTAATAGCCATATAGAAGAAGAAGAAGACAAAAATGAAGTGTATACCGAATCATATGAAGAAAGCACACAAGTGACCTCAGAAAAACAAAAACCAAAAATGACCACCCAACACTTCAACATCAAAATATACGGATCTCATGCTTACCCCATTCCTAAGCCATACAAGCAGAAGGAAATAGTCGACGGACTTGTCAAGGGTAAATTCAGATGGGAATACGAAGCAGAGGCGGACGAAACCGAAGTTCACAACGCACTAAAACAGGGCATGTTATTCATCGTCCCTGAATCATGCATTAGCATCTCATGCGGTCAATTCAAAAAGAAGAGAAATGGGCGCACTCGATCCCCAGGCCGACTAGAAAAAGCAAATTCAGGTAGAGAAAACAAGCAATAATAACAATAATGGACGTGTTTTAACGAAAGCTTTAAATATTCACCTTGAATGTTAACGGCTGGAAAGAAAAACGCCTAATCTACTCTAAATTAGTAAGAAAGGAAGATCCAGACATAATAATCTTAACAGAACATGGCATATCCACAGATACAAAAACAATAAAAATCCCCAACTATAAAATATTAACAACAAACCACTCACAGTCAAGGTACAACGGAGTTGCCCTAGGCATTTAAAAAGGCATACCCTTTACTGGAATAAAAGGGCCAGAGGAATCATTTTTAGCTGTAAAAATAAAAATGACTACAGGAGACCTGGTCATAGCTGGGGCCTACCAACCACCAAGACGATCGTACATACCGATACCCAATTTCATCAAGCTATTCCGCAGACAAGCCTTAACCTTTCTAGCCGGAGACCTTAATGCAAGGTGCAGGAAAGCAGGGTACACAACATATACAAACGGTACGGGAAAAACCCTAAATCTCCTGATGCAAAGAAGCCTACTAAACAGAGGACCCGACTTCCCTACGTATTTTACAGTCCGATCCTCGACTACCTTAGATAATATTTTAACTAATCAAAACTTCAATTTAAATCACCACACACAGCCAGGTCCAGCAACCCCCTCCGATCATTTAAGCATAATTACCACCATCTCAACTTCACCCATCCAAATAAAAATATCACGAAGAAAAGCAACCAGCAAAACAAACTGAGATGGCTTCAAACAATACTTAAACACAGTAGAAATCGAATCCCTTAATAACCAAAGTAAAGAGGAAATAGATGCACAACTAGAGGTAATCACCAGTAAAATCAGAGAGGCGGATAATTTACACACCCCAACAATAGAATACATAACCATACCTGCACCTAGATGGACCCAAAAGATCCAAGATGAAATGGATGCATTTCAAAATATAATAAATGAAATCAGGGTATCGGGTCATACGATCGAAAGGTACAGATTTTTTTTTTTTTTTTTTTAAGAGCTCATCTGGCGACTGCCTACTTGGGCATTAGTCGCCGTATTAAAACTGGCCTAGTTCTAGGCTACTTTAAAATAAAATTAAACAGAGAAAAAAAAAAAAACACCCCAAAAGGGGGAAAGGAAGCAAGCTGGTGCGTCAGGGAGAGGTCCCCCCGGCGCAGGAGCGTGCAACTAAAGGAAAAAAAAAAACGAACAAAAAAAACAAACAAAAAAAAAATGCAAAAAAACAACAAAACAAAACAAAAAAACAAACAAACCTTGCTTAAATAATAGGGAGAAGGCCGGCCTCCCCCAAGAAGTCAACAAGTCCACAAGTCAATGTGCACGAATCTGTCCCGAGCACAAGGGACAGGCGGTAGCGACCCCGCCCATCCCGGTACTGGGACAGGTATCGTGCGCGAAGATCACCCAGACTGGGACATTCGACAAGAATGTGCCGAACAGTCTGGGGGACGACGCAGTCGTTGCAATAGGGCGCAGGCGAGCGCTCCTTCAGATAGCGATGCGTCACACGAGTGTGTCCGATTCGGAGACGACAGAAAGCAACCTGAAGCCGCCGCGGCATTGGGGGATAGGTCCATGGGAACAGTCGCGGCGCATTGGCACGCAACTTTAAGTTCCCTTCGACCGTCTCCCATCTTCTTTGCCAAGCAGTCCGAAGAGCTGCCCGTATTCCTGCCATGTAGTCGGTGTGAGGAAGAGCGAAACGCTGGTCCGGTCGCAGAGTCCTCGCGGACTCTTTGGCGCCCTCATCGGCGCGCTCATTCCCCGCAATTCCTACATGTCCAGGAACCCAGCAGAAGATAATCTCGACATCTGCCCGGCTCGCCAAAACCGTGGCGTCATGGATATCGCGAACCAGGGGATGTGGAGATTCCAATGCCCCGAGAGCACTCAGGGCGCTTTGTGAGTCGCTACGAAAGGTACAGAAACATTATCATAATTAGAAGGAGGATAGACACGCTCATCAAGGAAAATTCAGGCAGGCTCTGGGATAACATAATAGGTAAGATGGAGATAGAAAAGGATCCAAGGAAATTCTGGAGACAATTTAGGAAACTACGCGGATCACATCAAAAAGATGAAATAAGCCTGAAAATTCAGAACAAGAAAGTAGAGCAAAATGAAGAATTACAAGAGCATTTCCGAATGCACTGGACAAAAATTATCTTTATTTCACCTGAAGAAAATCTAAATCTCGACCTAAACTATGAGGAGGAAATCATACGTAGCCTGACAACACAACGTGAACACATTATACCGTTTAAAAACGGCGACGAACAAAGAGACAATCCCTTGGGGTAAGGAAAGCCATTTACTATGAATGAATACCTGACAGCTTTAAAATCATTCAAACAAAAGGCTCCAGGGCAAAGTGAAATATCTAAAGCTCATTTAATTAATGCCCCAGATAATGTGCACGAATCGGTAGTGAACGGCTTCAATGCCTGCTTAAATATGGGATACTTTCCCCAAGCATTTAAAATGGCAATGATGATCTTCCTGTCGAAGTCGGGCAAACCAAAACATCAAGTTGAAAGCTTCCGTCCTATCTCGCTCCTAGAATTTCTAGGCAAAGTCCTAAAAATCTCCTTAACGAAAGGTTGATCAACCATCTCAACACAAACAACCTATACAACCCACAACAACACGGGTTCCGGAGCAAGCGAGGGACGGACACTGCGCTGGCAATCATTACCGAAATAATTGCTAATGCCACTGCGCGAGGCAACAGAGTTGACATTGTGCTTCGTGATGTTGCCAAAGCATTCGACAAAGTGTGGTTGCCCGGCCTAAAGGCCAAAGTCTGCGACCTTAACCTGGAAGTAAAGCTCTCCAAAAATACTCTGCAGCTATTTAGCTGAGAGGAAAGCGATATTGCAGATAAACGGCAAAACGGGCGAAGCAATCAACCTACAAACGAGTGTCTCACAAGGAGGCTACCACTCACCTACGCTGTACACAGTGTATACCAGGGACCTTCCACACCCCACTCATGAAAGTTTTCTGTACATACAATTAGCGTACGATATCACTCAGATAGTGACCAGCGATGGGAAAAACCCCAAGGACACCGCCCTAAGAACAGGTATAAAAATTAAAAACCTAAATGATTACGAGAAAAGGAATAAAATAAGAAGTAACAAGGATAAGTTCAAACTAATCCCCGTGAACAGAAGGAAAAAAGCTACTGTACGTGTAGATGGAGAGGCATATCCTTTCTCAACAGAAGGACAAGTCCTCGGACTAAAAATAACAACCAACGGCTATACAAGTTGTCGTAGAATGCCCCCCCCCTTTTTGTTCTAAGAGTGCTAAGTGTCTAATATATTGATATTATAACAATATCTTAAAGAAGAAAGCCGTTCCGAAACACGTAAGGATATAGAGAAACGCACACTAATTCCCAACATAAACTTATATTTTACTTTAACAATTGAATACACAACATTTAAACATTAACTACAACAATACTCTGAATATTATTATAAACAAGAATTAATTCAATTATTTGGACCGTCTAAAATTGGTTAATTTCGCTACACACCTCAATAATATAAGAATTAGGCTTACGGACTCATCTGGAGTTTAAAAGGCCTGAGGAATGTTATTGCCTCACGACGCGTACCTTCTGGCCAGATGTAGATGGGCGAGATCACGGATGTCCTTTTAGCGAGGGTAGCAGCTGGGGGTCCACACGGTATTCCGAGGGGGAAGGGTTCTTCAATGACGAAAACAATTACGGTGCTTTATGTGGCACCTAGGTAGTCGTGGTCTCTCTGGCGAGAGGGAGTCGAACTTGGTTCTTAAACAAAGTTAGCTTGGAGCGCGGTGTGACCACCGAGTAACGAGCTCGAGGGGAAGGTTTTCTCCTTCGTTACTTAATTTCTCATGGACGAGGACTTAACTTGGGGAGGGTCTTCTTCAAGGGCGAGGATTGATGAGACGGGGTTTCTCTGACGAGAATAAGTTGAACTTGGTTCCTCAACCAAGTTTACTTATGAGTTCGGTGTGGCCACTGAATAACGGGCTCGAGGGGAAGCCTTTTCCTTCTTCTTTTCTTAATTCGTCAAGGACAAGGAATACTCCTGGTGTTTAAGGTGCACCAGGATATGAGGAGTCTCTCTGGCGAGAGTAAGTTGAACTTAACAAAGTTAATTTAGCGTTCGGTTTGATAAGCAGGGACTAGCTCGAGGATGAACTTCTTCTTAGCCCCTTAAGGTAGGTAGCCCTGCCTCTCTTGCAGGGTACTTCTTGGTCTGGCGAGCCAAGTACACTACCTCTCCAGTCTAGGTAGCTCGGTTTTAATCGAGGACTTCGTCTCCTGAAGTTGACGTATACTACCTCGATTTTCCTCAGTGTTCCTCATTTATACCTTGTCACCCCACTGGGGGAGTGGTAAGGGGGGGGGGAAGAGCTTGAGGACGGCCCCAGGAGAGTTGTTATTCCAAACGGGTTTTCCCACCAAGTCTCACATTGGCTCCTCGTTAGCCTTCGAGCTTGGAAGAAACACGTCTCCAATTTCTTATTTGACGTGAAATTGAATCTCACTCTACTGGGGGAGATCTGGCATTATAACCTTTAGGTCTTTCATCTTTGCCAAAAAGTGCAGCGCTGCGGTTACGCGCTTGGCCCGACGATGCCCTCAGCCGGATGTCTTTGCGGTAACCGCCTTGTGACTCCACCCGGAAAGAACAGAAGGGGGGGAATGATTATTCACCTACACAAGTCCCCTACCACAAAAAATCATAGAAGCAAAATCTACCTTATCAGCGCTATACAGATTCAGGCAACTTTCAACCAAAAATAAAAGAAAACTATACCTGGCACTAGTTCAACCCAAGCTCCTATACCCAATTGTACCATTAAATACACTAAGTAACTCCCAATTCAGGGAGATCCAAAGAGTCCAAAATCAAGCCACTAAATTCATAACAAACACAGGAAGACTAGATTACATACCAGCAGAAGAACTCCACCGCAGATGTACAATTGAACCCATAAACACAGTCATACAAAAAAGAGCAAGAAAGCTGTGAGAAAAGATTAAAAATACGATTCCACAGAATATAAGAAACCTAACCATCGTACAAGAAGACCAAATCCATCGTACGCAATATAAACAACGCTTCAACGGTAGCCTGAGAAAAACGTTAATAAACGTCAACCCAATCTATAGGTAGTAAGCCATAATGCAACATCTTGAAAGGACAACTGATTACGACTACCAAGTATACAACCCAAATGTGAATCCCGATGAAGAACCATTATATTTACATAATAGCATTAAGAAAGATTAAAATAAAAATCAAAAAATAAGGAATAAATAAATAAAAAAATAAATAAAAAAATAAAATAAAATAAAAACAATAAAATGATACAAACGCTCTATTGAGCAAAAGAAAACAAAGGCTCTAATGCTAAAATAATAATGTATCACATAAATATAATAAAATTAAAAGAAAAACAAAACCGTTAGCCAGGCAACCTGGCACAAATCTCTATCATCTTAACACATCTTCCTACACACATTAACACACACACAACACTTTAATTTCTATCTTTCCTATCTCACTCTCTCCCAATATTATAACTTTATTTATCTTATATTCTTTCACTTTCTACCAGATCCTCACTCCACTCATTACATCGGTAAAGGAGGCAAGAACATTTCAAAAGGCTCCGAAGATGATCGAATGAGACCGAAAGCTCAGTTATTTAGTTTGGTTTTTACCAAACACATTCATTTAAAAAAGAGATGAATATTGGACAAATAACCCACCATCTACAAGATGGAATAAAAAAGATAGTTAAAAGAAGAGAAAGTTGCCAAAGGAAATTAATTAAGGCAAAATACACAATGGTTTTCAACAATATATATAATATTGATGGGAGTCTATGACAAGAAATGGAGAGGGAGAATACGAGAAACCAGGAGTGCTACGAGGTTCTTTACTACAGGAGTGGAACCTCGTACTACTCTTGATTTCTCTTATTCTCCATTTCCATATATATATATATATATATATATATATATATATATATATATATATACACTGGTAATTGATTTGTTCCTTGGGAATCTGATATGTAGGACCATCTTCAGCGACTATATCGTCTAATGAGAAGGCGAAGGAACATTAATTGATAACACTTAAAAGAATGAATAAAAAAGCGGAAGAAGGCAAGTTAAAATAATAAAATTGACATTAATTAAAATTAAAGTAAAAACACATTTTTTTAGTAGCTCTCCAAGTCAGTTTAAATTATCCAGTATTAAAAGCCGAATTTTTAGAGCCTACCATGTATGCTCTAACTGGATATCGTTGCATGAAGAACTGACTTATTTAAAGGATTTCTTCAAATTTAATTATTACCCCGATTTCATCTTCGACCAGTTAGTATCCAAATTTCTCTCTAAAATATATTATCCTCGACCCTTTCTTACTACTGTTTCTAAACAGAAGGTTTTCATTAGACTACCCTATCTCGAGCATTTGACATCCGAGTTTAACAAACTCCTTCTCTCTACCCTCAACAACCATTTCTCTCAATGCCAATTCATTTGTATAAACTCCAACCCTGTATCATTAAATTCCCTTTTCCTCCATAAGGAGCCATCTCCCTTGGGCTTGCGATCCTCTATAATTTACAATTATACATGTACGACCTGCCACAGTCGTTATGTAGGGCAAACTGGCTTACAATTCAACTGCCAGATCGCGAAGCACTTGGGTTTGTCTCATAGGACTGGTATTTCCATTTCTAAACCTGAAGCCTCTTCCATCAGGCAACATTCAGAGTATCACCATCATCCTCTTAATTCTAATTCATTTACTATATTATCTTCAGCCTTAACTTCTCTCGATTTGAAAATCTTAGAGTCACTTTAAATCATTAAAATAAATCCAAACCTAGATAATTACGCCTCCTCAATTAAATTGTTCACAATATAACCAACCAACACTTCAATAGATTAACTAGCCAACCGACCAACCGAATAAATTTCATCAGTAATTTTATATGTTTAGTCAGTTTTTTGTCTTTTTTTGGTGTGTGTTTTTACAATTTAATATAATGTTATTTTTTGTTTACTTCAGTAACTTTTAATACATGATAATCAAATCAGTTTGTTATAATTTCACTTTCTATTTTTTTTTGTTTTAATACCACTGGGTAATATTTAATTCTATATATTATTAGTGTTTTTACTTTAATTTTAATTATTTTCTATTTTATTATTTTAACTTGCCTTCTTCCGCTTTTTTTTAATGCATTCTTTTAAGTGTAATCAATTAATGTTCCTTTCCCTTCTCATTAGACGATATAGTCGCTGAAGATGGTCCTAGTAAAGTTCTGAAACGTCCGGCCAATAAATGATTAGTATAATCACCTGGGTCTTCATATTCCTGCTATATAAATATATATATATATATATATATATATATATATATATATATATATATATATATATATATATATAAGTGTGTGTAGAAGAAATTCACAATAGCGTGAATTAAACTGAATTTATTTTAAGATATAAAAAACACACCTTAGTAGAACCATTTAAGTACATTACAGGACTAGTTTCGGTATCTACTGTAATCTTCAGCTCTATATTATGTAAACTGGACACATAAATGCTTTATATATAGAAAGAATTGGGAAAAGATCAGAAAGCAGGGGAAGGGGGAACAAAGGAAGGCCTATATTAACGAACCGAAAATTTGTAACGATTTTCGAAGCATGGTTTGAGCCGAGAGAATTTTGAAATAACTTGCTAAATTTAAATGAGTCCTCGGACGTATTGTAATTTGGAATTTTTAAATTAATATACACTCAACTATACGTCTTTTGAATAAGTATCATACTTATATTTAAAGCCTATCTTAATATTGTGATTTGTGGCGGTCCTTTGGTTTGGAAAGTTGTAGGGCAAATGGTAATATAATAAACGTCTTAGTGGAAGCGTTATTGGTGTTATTAAAGCAATAATTAATCCGTCTGGTTCTGGAGTGACATGTTTCAATAAGCCATAAACGGTAAATTAAACCAAAACGTGCAACTAATGAGGTTAAGTTCGTCTTAAAAGAGGCAATGGTTCCAAATAAGATAGGCTCTTATGATTGATCATAAGAGGACGGATTTTTTAACTGATTTATCATTTAATGAATTAAAATTCTCATAAGTTTTGTGTCGAGAAACGGCAGTGAATTGTTCGATTCCTACTCGACCTTAAATTTAATAGTAGGATGCAAGTTGTTGGGATTTTGAAAGAAACTATCAAAGTTTTCAAGATTATGATAGAGCCAGCAAGAGAAGAAATACATCAACGTATCTCAATCAACTTAGAGGTAAGGAAAGGTTTTAATTTGAGAGAGTAGTTCTTTTTCAAAATTGTCCATAAATAAATTGCAAAGAATTGATGAAAGAGGTTGCCCATGCTAAGGCAATAACTGGCTATAAAAATCGCCTCCGCAAGTGGAATCATTATCCATTACATATAAACATACAAGGTTAATAATTTCCTCACTCGGGAGGGGTAAACCAGTATTGATTTTCGGGATGAGAGCGAGATTGTTATCAAATTCAGTTGGAAAAATATCAAAATCTCATTTAATGAATGGAGGATATTTTGTTAAAGAGTTTAGGAACTTTTATTTAACCAACAACAAAATGCTGATTTTCCATGTTAAAAACCTATTCACAAAAGTTCCAGTGGAGGAAGCTCTTAATGCCCTTTCGGACCACCTCCTTGAAAGAGACACTGATTTGTCCCTGACATGTGCAAAATTGATTAACCTTGTTTGTAGGTTTGTGAGTAACAAAACTTTTTCACCAGCGGAGATAGTTTTTATTCGCAATTGTATGGGCAACAGGACAATGGCTTTGAGACAACACTTATGATTTACTGACGAACTGGATTGAGTGTGAGTGATGGAGAAGCTATTGACGAGTAATGCAAATAATGAATGAGCAAGTATTGAAGTGAGGGAATTTGTCAGATATCTTAAATAGGTATAATAAAATTGGTCGTTAATTATAATTAAACTCAAAAGTGGTTACCATGGGAACAAAATATTAATTGAGCAGCTTACAAAAGAGATCAGAGTATTTTTTTATAAAGCGGTGTGGCCATACTCTGTAAAAAATCATTGGCTAAACGACTGATGAAGGTCGCAATGTTCGTTTGAATGTTAAGGTAGGAAGTAAGTTTTTCATTAATCACATGTGATCCTCTGAGAAATTGTAAAATATGCCGCAATAATTCTTTGTATGAGTACAAATGTAAATTTTTATGTATACCGACTTTGCGTTAATGAACTGTAATGTCTGAGAAGCTTATTTGTCTGTCAATAAGGAACACCACTCGTTACGACTCTCTCAGCAAAGAAACAATGATAGTTCTGATGAAATTTTAACAATTTGTATTTTTTTAATATATAAATATGTATTTATCTTGTACCATTAATCAATATGGCAGCCCTCAACGGCGAGCGCGCGCTTCAGGCGAGACCTGAACGCCGCGCCCACCCTGCCGACGAAGTCATTCCTCATGCTGGCCCAGACGCGGTTGACGGAGGACTTCAGCTCGTCGACGTTAATGTAACAGACCTTGCAGGCCTTACCCTTGACATGCGCCCACACGCTGTAGTTGAGGGGATTGAGGTCGAGCGACTACGCGGGCCAAAACTCCTAGCAGAAGATCATGTTCGACCCCAACCACACTTGCACACTGCACAGTCTTGTCCATGTTGGCTTAAGCACAGTCCTGCTGAAAGACATACTCCACCTTCTTCGTGATATTTCTTACCCATGACAGGACTTCCGTGGCTAAGATATCACTGTAATCGGCCAAGGTGAGCCTTTAGCTACCCGAGAACCACATTGGTGGCATTTCTTGCCATTCGAGGCCATGACGCCGAGCATCATCATGGAAGCCGGGTGCCTGGTCATGGACACGTAGCGGACCTCGGGGACGTACAGGCCAAAGGATACCCTGCGATCGTTCTGTTTGTTAATGACCAGATCGATCATGCAGTTTTTTTTTCCTTAGAAAAAATGAGAATTCAATTGCCACGACTCTTCAAATCGTTTAGAAGACAACGCCAGCACTCCTGAGCATAGGCCTTTTCACGCACCACAAGCTACTGCCGCCCTCCTCCTTCACAACCCTGGAGACCGTGGTCACCGAGATGTACTTACTCTTCGCAAGCGCAAATATTTTAAGCTTCGGAGCACTTTTGAAGGTTTTTTTCACAGAGAAACGGTTGGAAACTTGAGGTCTGCCTAACGAAATCTATCTTTAAGGTCTTCCCCGCTCTTGAGCCTCTCCTCGACTCTGTGGACGGTCATCCGGCTGACATTGAGCTGCTTGGCGATGTCGGACTTGTTCTGGGCCGCGCTCTGGAGAGCAGAAATCTCGATTCTTTTGACTTCCATCTCGACACGACTGCCCACAATGGAAAAGACATTTTAATGATACGAACTTGTAAAGTAGAACCTTAAGTTTGTTCAACGGAACTTTTTCTCAATTACACACATAGACCTCTTGAAAGATAAAAATAAGAGTGTAACAGAACTGTTGCAAAACCTGGTATTTAGCATGCATCTTACTTGAGGAAAGTCTTCCATTTCCCAACTCTCCCACGCCATTCATCTGAAATGCGCGATTGAATATATTGCTTAGCTCAGCCGAACCTAAAAACAGAAAGAAAAAAAGGGTCGTTTTCTGTTTGCACCTAAACACTATTTGTATGCCAGAGTTTGGCAATGCAAATATGATTATTAATAAATGCACAGCGTCAAGATTGTAAATGTGGAGACTGCCTCCCACTTTTCTCCGTTTTCACTTAAAAACCCAGAATCTTGTGGACAGAGACAAACTGCAACATCACGGGCACCGGAACATAAGAAATTGCATCAACTCCTACTACAGTCTCAACCAATTTTATTTACACATAAAACACAAACAGAATACGGTATCGCATCCCATCAAGCATGACAATTCGCCTGCGAAAACGCTCATTCCAGAGATGTCGGACATAAACTCATCTAAGTTTACCCTCTCAGTTCACCTTACCGAGAATTATTGGGAGGTGATTAGCGCTTTAAATCATCTTCTCGTCATCTGCGACTACAATAACTTAACCCTACATACATTCACTAAAGAAGGAATTTAACTTACCTAAGTCCACTCAATCACTTCACCAGGCATCTCTCGGCCTACTCAGTAAGAAATATTAGTTCCCTCATCGATAGATGATGACTCATATATGATCGATGTTGTCAATTCATTTTGGAATCACTATTTATCCTAATGTTAAATCCAGAATTAATTCTTCTCAGTCTTCTACACCTCTCCACATTTCTTAATTCAAATATTTTTAATTTTAGTTTGATTTCTAATTGATTTTTACCTACAATGTTAACAATCCACTAATTTAGCGATAGTTAAATTATTCTATTAGTTGGTTGCCCATGATTATAAACTACTGTCCATGTTTATGTGTTTAAAATTTACACCTTTTAAACCATTCGGTTCCTGCACTTCTTTCAAGTTGGTCTTTTTTATTTGTACTTAGTTTTCTAAGTTTTGCTTTTTTGTTTATAATAAGTGAAAATCACATAGCGCGTGCCCCCTTATACGGGAAAAACACTTGTCTACTCTCTCACTGGATAAAAACCTACACTTCGTTATTCAAAAGGCTTCTTGAATCAACCTTTTGTGGGGGGGGGGATGGTTAGCTCAGTCGACGAGCGTCGTGGTTCTGATAGCCATGAGTGCTCGACGACACAGGTTTGAATCCAACTCCTTTATTCACTTTCTTATAGCGGTTAAAATAGTTTTCCCTATTTTCTCCGTTTCTAAATCTCCATTTTTTTTTTTCTTAAACTTTTAATGGTTCACGTAATATATATTCTCAGCGTTTTACCTGGTTGTGACACCGCTTTTCATTTTGTTAGGCTGTTAACCATATAAAGATATATTGTTTCTGCTTCTAGCAAGCCGGATCTTAAGCAGGAAAAGGAGAGCAAGTACTGAATAAGAACATAAGGACATAAGAAAAGGAAGGTCCATTAAAAGCCACTGGGGCCTGTCAAAATTGACTTTAAGTTTATATACATATCTCAGTTAACACTATTTCGTCCAAAGCCTGATGTCAAATATTTACAAATTTACAAACCCAACTATATACACAATTTATAGACCATAGAGTCCAAGTCAGTGCTGAGCAATATTTATAAGTGACAATAAATTATGCAGACCAAGCAGTTCATGTCAAATGATTTCCAAACTATCCATGTATCTATCCAACCTATCCTTAAAAATCCCAAGTGAACCACCTCTGCAGGCAAATCATTCCGAAAGTTTACTACTCTTTGGCTAAAAAAGTACTTAGGAATATTCAACCTAGACCTCTTTTTTTATAATGTCCTAAACGATGGTAAGAACCACTTGAGGGAACTATCCTCGCTTAAAGCCATACTTGCAGGGGGAGAACCAGTCACTCTCGCACAAGACTTACATACCTAACTCATACTAAGATACTCGGGGCCATATAAGACAAATACTTACACTTCCACCTATACCAAAACATCACACAGACAAGAGCATAACACAAACAAAATGCTACGCAGGTTTTACCCTGTCAACCGCAAACTAGAACTACACCTATAAAAAATTCTCGCATAACCACTCTTAACACACTCATCCATTACACTTACAGCCGGGAGTCATAAAGGGATAAATGCAGAGAAAATTCAGAATTCTGCGCTGAGACGGACTTGTCGCTCTCCTTGATACACATACATGGACACATTACACGCCACAACAAACTCGCATCACTTAATACATAGGTAGACCCACACCCGCTTAACTCGACAGTTAAGGAAGCTCGCAGGGGACAACACATACACATAAATACATCTCAGACAACACTGCGTCACATTTAGATACCCAGCAGCCCGCGATTTTTCACATTCAACACCTATCTACACAGAAGTTAACAGTATCATGAGTATCACGTTTCTTTTAATTGCACTTTGTTTGTATATAGCCACCGACTTTCAACTCTTTCTATTCTATCTTATGTCTTTTCCGCACCACTTTCCTCTCTTACAACCCGATCTCTGTGGGTCACCAAATTCATAGATTTACCTTTCGTTCTATTCAAATCTTGACATGGCGTTAGTTATAGTATGAATGATTTGACTAGGCTCTTAAAACTCTCTCATCATTCTCCGGCTCAACGCCTGATTTTCAGGAGTCAAAAAAACAAGAAAATTTGACGGAAACGCTACCAAAATCTGATACATCCCGATTCTTCTAAAAAAAGAGAATAGCTTTGAGCCCCTCCCCCTCCACCACTACTCTATACACAGAAGAGAATAATATTATTATTTAGGCTGTTGTGACAGCCTAAATGAAGACTCCACACATAACTCTCGTTACAACTATGCCGTTTATTGTAAGAGCATAATTGGAGGGTTCGGGGAAAGGAGGTTTGCGGTTTAGCCCACTGTGGAACCTAAATGGGACGGAATTGCAACCTGCAGGAAGGGTAATCGCTCTACCCTTTGGGTCTGGCCAACACCCCAAAAGGACTTACAACCGTCTTTGTGTATGATGGACGTACCTCTGATAAGTAAGCCCATGCGGGGGCGGCACCCATGGATGAAGGTCGATGAATGGGCCTATATCCATCATTCAATCTGCCATGACTCCTACATCTAGATGAGTTTCTCCAGATCCATACTCATCCACTTCAACATTCATTTGGACTCGTAATTTATAGCCGCATTCAGCGAGGTGGAAAAGATCTTTTCTCACATTCAAAGCAAGTAATTATTTTTCTTTATATATACAGTCGTGTAAACTCTATATGAGGCGAAACCACCCTACTTATACAACAAAGGCAAATAATGTAAACTAAAAAACACCGTAACACTAAAAAATGTCGAAGGAAGACGAACTCCCCATCGACAACATAAAAACACACTTAGATTAGACACCTGTCTTCAAGTCGTCTACAGAAGCTCTTAAATTTACATACACAGGCAAAGCCTCATTGGCTGAGAAACACCATCACATCTAGTAACTAAGACACCATTACTAAACGACACCTAATTCGAATAAGGAAAATCAGCCTGATCTGGTTGGAATTAGCCACAAATGAACTCCTCGCCGAAATCAGTCACGAGTATGGTGAAGAGGCCATCCAGGGTCTCTACTTCGACCGCTCGAAACAATTGTCTGTCATTACACTATCCGATGAAAAACACGCAAATATGCTGCTGGGCTAAAGGATCAATGTTCTCGGCGCAATCACATACTCACAACATATAGAAATCCAACACAACATACCACCACACCAGTGACGACGATGATACAGGATTAGACATCAGACGAGCTCTTGCAAAGTAGGCCGAGTCTGCTCCAATTACGGTGTACATTTTTACACTGACTATACCAACACCACCATCAAATGCATAAATTGCGTCGAAAGTCCTGTCTTCGTGAGCATGAGGTGCTTATACTTCATGTAAAAACGCCCAGATGTAGTTATTGAGTTAAGGGAGACCCAATAAATCCCACCATCGGATGCTTGCACTTCACCCATCCTCACCACCACCACGGTTTGCGCCACCACCCCATGCACCCTAACAAGAACATTAGCGCTGCTGCTAGAGCTATGGGGGATACTCAGACCCATACCAACACACACATATACACAAAGCAAAGCAAATAAAAAAAACAATAAGGCTACCGTGCCTTCCACGGTGGCAGAAGCCATTACTGGGGCGACACACGCCTCTACGCCACAGCCCTAAACCAGTTTTATGCTGCAAATGAACTAGGGCAGATCGTCTAACCTTATGCTGGTTTCGCCCTATAACAAGACCACAGAAAGAGAAGACCAGCATTTCGCTTCATACCAGGGTGTACGCACTTGTTACCAAACACACTCCTTCTCCATCTCATCTTCCCACTTCACCACTCTCCTTGTCTTCACCACTCATTTGGCCCCTGCCATAGCCTACAGCTCCGGCCTTAGCACCCTCTGCCCCACACCTTCCACTGTATTTACCCTTACTTCCATTGTCTCCGCCACTCCTTCCACTGTCCGCACCCCTTGTTACACTGTTCCCACCCCTCCTTCCACTGCCCTTACCCCATTTCGACTTTACTCCCTTTCTACCAACAATGCTCCGTCACGAACCTGCTTTCTCCACCCACCCCTGATGAGACCCCTATATCGAGCTCCTAACACCCTCCATTACGTAAAAACCAACACCCTCCTCGTCTTCTATCAACCCATCCCAGCCCTGCCACAACATCACGAGTGAAGGTCTCCACTGCAGTCGCCACTCTCTTGGTGTATCGCACACTTCGCGTTAGACCATAATTTGGCTCAGCGTAATCCTGTTAAACGTACGCATTTGGCACGGTGTTTGCCGCACCATCTCAACTAGGTAAGCACACAAAGAACAGACATTACACTTATGAACTACACCAGTCTACACCATCCAAATACGAGAGTCAGCATTCAGGGTATCACACATATCTCACTCCACATACACTGTCACTGGGATCAGCTATCATAGTGAAGCGCTGCATATATCACACACTCATAAACAGAAAAAATGGCTCTTTTTAGCCTGCAAAATACACAATAACACCATCCCAATTCTACTGGACACACACTGCAGTCCACCACGACTACATCTACACATATATGTCCCTCTCCTGGTTCTATCCAAACATAACCTTGCATTATTCTTCATGAGTTACCTGCGTGCCCACCATCCAAAACTGATTTCTAACCACACAAATGCTGTGGGCAGGTCTCTGCTCGGTGCCCTGTCGCGATTTCGCTGAGAGTACATACGTGCGACCTTCCCCAAATTCGTTGGTACCTGCGAAAACATATTCCCTACACTTACAAATCAATTTAATTTCTCAGTCGCTTCTGGCCATTTTCCACAGGTATTTAAATTATACTACTTCACAAACCCAAAATATGCAAGAACCCCAAATAAGAAAATGACTACAAGCGACTCCACTTTTAGAGCTCCTACGCAAATTCCTTGGACGTATGGTAAACACCAATTTCGGGAATTTCCTGGAAGGGATCGTCTAGTTTTTTTGTCTGTATAGATTTGTATGTTGTGTATGTAGTGATCTTGCCCGCTGGAGATTGTGGTCTGTGTTTTATGAGGGTCCAAGGCTATGAGTGACTTGTGATCGTACCGTCTTCTCGTCTAGTACTATATTTGCTCGGGGTGCGATTGTATTTGGGCTCTGAGCGGAGACGAGAATGCTTGCGTCGTCAACGTAGGAGAGCATATATATGTGTGTGTATGTGTGTGTGTTTAAAGCTTTAAGGAGGCCGTTGTGGGTCGTTTGTATATATGATGAATAGTGTATGCGCCAGCATGCTACCCTGGGGTATGCCGCCGTGTGGTGAGATTGGATGTGACATTGTGTTGTTGTATTTAATGTGACATCTCCTGTCAGTAAAGTAGTGAGGAGAGAGAAGCCTTTTGCTGCAAAAAGGGAGCTCCGTATTGTTGGCTAGTTTTCAAAGGAATCCCTCTTGCCACACTATGTTAAAAGTATTCTCCACATCCTTGCTGAAGGAGAGTGCCTTTTGTTATGACAGTCCTGTTTTTTTTTATATTATGATCTCGTGAACGATGGTTCGACAGCACAAGTGGAATAGCCTCACCTGAAGCCATATTGGAAGGTGGAGAACGAGTCACACTCCTCCAAGAAAATCTATGCTTCTATGAACTCTCGACTCTTGCTTCCTGACACTTCGTCCCGTGTCTGCGCGTGAGACAATGGGATGCGACCACCGGTAGGGGTTCTCTGCTTCTGAGAGCCCTGAAATGCTCTTCAACCCGCGTCCGGAGCTTCTTTGA
>OZ018321.1:195136625-195149125 GCA_963969495.1 Ceratothoa steindachneri | reverse complement strand
GCAGATCCTCCTGCAGGCATTAAGGCAGAGAGGAAATACGGCAGTTGTTGGGGCTTGGAGAGCACACAATCCTCTTGATGTCACCTGGCATCCCCTTGCAGATGCGACTTCTCTTAAGGTGATGTAATATTAAGGGGCTAAATTGAGTAAGAAATTGGGGTGGAGGGTGGGGGGAGTTGGGGGGAGTGAATTGTGCAACCCATTGCGTGGTCCTAAGTGCCCCCTATATATTATCTTAGTTATTATGAACTTTTTGTTTTGGGTGCAGGAATTAAACTCTTTCCTGAACTAGTGGTCCATCGAGTATCATCTTAGATGAATTATTTGACGAGTTTAGTTTCTTAATGAAACCGATCGGGGTTTGAGGGGGAAGGCTCCGAGATCCAGTTTGGCATATATTTATTCTATTTGTTCAGGATGGGGGCCAGGTTTCACAGTTGTGTCTCAGTTTCACAGTTGTGTCTTGGTTTCACAGTTGTGTCTCGGTTTCACAGTTGTGTCTTGGTTTCACAGTTGTGTCTCGGTTTCACAGTTGTGTCTCGGTTTCACAGTTGTGTCTCGGTTTCACAGTTGTGTCTCGGTTTCACAGTTGTGTCTCGGTTCCACAGTTGTGTCTCGGTTTCACAGTTATCTATTAAATCACAGCCTGGGTTACCAGAAACTGGTGCGGGAGTTCATTTTTCTCATCGGTAAATACTAAGAGATGGCGGTTGTGGGCTCTAATTTTCGTGCTTAAGTTAGGGATAATTAATTGAAGTGATACGACTCTTTTTGTTTATAATTACCTCATTTTGGGGAACTACAGGAAAGGAGGATCTGGAGTTAGTAAAGCATAATGGGTCAGGGGAATCAGAATTAGGATTTTTTGATCCCCAAACCTGAAAAAAATTATGAAAAAAATTGTTGAAAATACTCCTGGTTGACCATGAGTAGTGTTTCCATCATCATTCTCTTCAGGGCAGGTTTGAGTAGTTATTGGTTCCTAATCCTCATTTAAATCATGATTATTCCAATTCAAGGCGCTTTTTTTTACCTTGTTTATTTGGCTACCATTACGATCTTGCCCTTTTAGGATTTACGGTCCCCAAAGGACTCTTCTGAATTAGTGTTTTTCGGGGTCCCTGACCCCAAGGAACGCGAAGAGGTGCAGAAACCTGGTGTATCGAGGAAAAAATAAGAATAACTACCTCACCAACCGTGGACCAGGGTCGGTTAGACTGACCAGCTAGACAATATCTACGCCATGACCCCACATACACCCCTCCCCCCCCCACTCGTTTTATCCATTGACGCGGATTGTCAGCATGACCATCATGGCGTATTGTGTTACTAAGCCAGCGCCCTTATCCGGACTTATCCAGGTATAAATCATGGACAAGCATGGTGCAGACAACATCTGGAACACTGCGTGATATCCCCACCCCGACTTCCATGGGGAAATTTGAGGCTATATATCTTCCACACAATTTCACTTACCGAATTTTCAGCACATTTTGATGGACATTTCCCATTATATTGCCTGACCTGCATTCCAAATTTCTGACCTCTCCTGACCCATCAGTAACAACCATTCTCCAACCCTCTCATTTCCTGCCTCGTCCTTCTCCATCTCGCCCCCTTCCTGACCCATCTGAACTCGTCCTGCCCCAGCCCGCCCCATCCTAACCCATTTCTTACGTATCCTTCCATACCCTTGCCCCGTTTAGACCCCCCCACCCCTCACACCCGCATTCCTTCCCCGTCCTGGACTATCCTGCCTCACCCCTAACCCATCTTTCCCGTCCCGCCCCATTCTTGTACCCTCCTTCCCTCAACTTCCCTTTTCATGTGACTTTCACCGCCCTTCCCACCTCTAACCCATACACGACCAATCCTTCCAAGAAATGACCCATCTTTGCCCCGTCCTTCCCCACTCTCGATACACACTGACCCCTTCCTGACCCGTCTTGCTTCGTTCTACCCTATTCCCGAGGCAGCTCGTCCCGTCCTTCCCTATTCGTGGCCCTTCCTTCCCCATCATTCACCGTCCTATAATACCATTCCCCGTTCGACCTCATCGTTTCCCCCCCCCCTTCTCTTCCATTCTTGAGTCATCCTTCCCCACCCTTCGGGGGCCTACCTTATTCGTGACCCATCCTTCCTCATCCTGCTCCATCCTTCCCCATCCATTCTCCTAATCCTGTACAATGCACTTCTCGGTAAAAGCGGGCCTGAGCATGAGTCTGCAAGGCACAGACGCACCCCTCCCCCTTCTCACTTGGCACAGTGCCACCAGCATGCGGGGCCTTTATCTCTGTCACGATGGTCAGCTCTCCTGTATTTTTTGAACGAGCTTAGCGCCCTCTTTCAACTGTATATGGGCCTTGTATTCCCCCGTAATTGGATGCCAGTTGGAGAATAAAGGGCCATACTGTAGCATTCCCTCCCTGCCCACACCCTCCATCGGTTTGGAGAGATGGGCTCTAAGCAGTCTCTCCTTTAAACTACTCGGGCTTTTCTTCCACTTACCGCCGGAGATGATTTCGTTGCTCAGCACTTTTTGGTATTAAAAATAGTAATAATAATCTTGAGAAGAAGAAGTATTAGTAGTATTTATAACATCTATTATCACACATGGCTTTAAAGGAATTATGGAAAGAGCTGTGCTGCCCATTGACGCAATAGAAACGCTGCTGAGTATAGTATCCCTTGGATAAAGGATCACCTTGATAAAGGGTTGAATTAAGAGATGGAGAATTGATGTGGAGCTTAAAAACACCGGCCATAAGATACTAAACACTCTCCCCAACGATTTCGCTGCACCTGTCTCTAGGCGGAGCACATATGTTCGGAGCCAAGTGAAAAAGTGAACATTTGCAGCGAATTCTCGACATTATTAATCGGCACAAGTAGGCTCCTTGAAGCAGATCCCCAAATAGCTAAACAAAGTAGGTACACAGTCGAGACATCGAAGGGGTTTGAGAAGGAATCGTAGGTAGGCTCGAAAAGTAGGAAGCAAGAGGTTTGGCAGAGTAGAACGACGGAGGAGTGCGACTAAGTAGACTCAAAAAAGCCTGGGGAAATATGCAAAAATAGATACATCGAAGTATGTTTTTGTAGACTCGTTAAAGTTGGCATACGGAAGAAGGCTTATGTAGATTCGTTAAACAGGGTATAAAGTAGGCTTCAGTGCAGGGCCGTCTAAGTATCCTTCAATTAGGCACCAAGTAGGGATCGTTGGAGATATTCAAACAAGGCTAATTTAAATAAGCCTACTTAGGCTCCCTGAAGTATGATCAAAGTAGGTTCAATGCAGTAGGGCCTTATCAAATACAGACTACTCTGAATAGGTCCTCATCAGAGACATAGATGTGCCCTGTGTAGACTGCGATTGTTGGCCTCAACTGCCTCAACAAAATGAGCCTTCATCAGGGTCACGGAAGTAGCTCGAAGTAGGCTCAATTAAATAGGCTTATGAAAGAAGCAAAGCTGGCTCATGACAAAGGAGGGGGGGCGGTATATTTGATCCTGGAGGACACAAACGAGGGCGTCACCGGTCCATAGGTAGGCAAACGAGGTTAGAATGAAATCACGGATGAGAAGGAACGACCGAAGACCCCCTCCCCCTTCCCACTCCAGTATCTCCTAATCATTCCCATCCCTACCGCAATCTGCCGCCCCAATCCTTCCGCCCCTTACCTCATCATTCCCCATTCCTAACCCCCTTACTACAAATGCTCTTTCTTACATGCTTCCCATTCCTGCCCCTCCCCCCTTACCATCAATGCTCTTTCTTACACCCTTCCCATTCTTGCCCCTCCCCCTTAAGAAAAATGCTCTTTCTTACACCCTTCCCATTCTTGCCCCTCCCCCCTTACCATTAATGCTCTTTCTTACACCCTTCTCATTCTTGCCCCTCCCCCCTTACCATAAATGCTCTTTCTTACACCCTTCGCATTCTTGCCCCTCCCCCTTACCATTAATGCTCTTTCTTACACCCTTCCCATTCTTGCCCCTTCTCCCTTACCATTAATGCTCTTTTTACATCCTTCACATTCCTGCCCCTCCCCCCTTCCCCACTTTGGCATTAACTGGTTCGTACATGAAAATACAGCGGCACTCAAATAAAAGACCCCGAATTGCGGATGGGACACTCAGTGGAGAGGACAGACGGCAGATGAAATTACAGAAGGACACGCAAAACATTTATTATTATTATTATTATTAAAAACTTCGAAATGAAAACCAACAAAGGCATCTCTGCAAGAAAGTTTGTGAGGAGAGAAGTGTCAAAAGATTGGTAAAGTTAGCCGATGTAAAACATAAAATCATTTAACTAATTTACTAAATCCTGGGTTTCATAAACTAAATCTCGGACCTAATACCCCAAATCCTAGGACCAATAAAATAAATCCCTCAGCTAATAAAGTCTAGAACTAAAACTAAACCCTAACTAGTAGCCTAAATCCTACAACTAATGAACTAAATTCAGGACCTAATAACCTAAATCCTAGACCGAATGAACTAAATCGAAGACCGAATAACCTAGATCCTAGAAATAATAACCTAAATCCTGGACCTAACAACCTAAATCTAATAACTAGTGAACTAAATCATAGACGTGATCGCCTAAATATTAGAACTAATAAACTAAATCCCTGACTTAATAACCTAAATCCTCGATCTAACAAATTAAATCCTGGACCTAATAACTAAATGACTTAAATTCTGTAGCTATGGATCAAAATTCGAGATTTATTGACCTAAAAAAAATCTTGACTTAATAACCTAAATTCAAGATCTTATGACCTAAATTTTGAGTATAAACATACTTCTCACGTTGAGCATAGTTAACTCACACTAAGTATATTTAGTCTTCGGATGGGTCTTTCATGATTTGGGTCAACTTTGCAGAAGTTCTCATATTTTATATTAGCCGTGGTTTGAATCCCACTTTAGGATATTTGATTTAAAGCCTCCTCACCTGGTTACTTCCATCAAGGGCCGAAATCCCGGACTTGCCTCCTCTTGAGCGATATTAAAAATGATAGATACAAAATCAACAACAAAACTAAACAACACTCTCTTGGGTTCGCTGACCAAGAGGTGATTCAATATAATTTAATAGCGGTTTAAATGTATTGACCCCATGATTGGTTCATCCCATAAAATATGAGCCGAGATTATCGGAAAAAAGACAAGGACATTTCAGGTGTCGGAGAGAGACCTGCCCCCGCAGGGGACCGAACATTCACTAAACACCCAACTCCCATATAACTACGGAGGATGACCGCATCCTCCCCAAACTGAAAAAAAAATCCCGCGATCGGGTGTGTACAAATCCGGACCCGAGTATATGAGTCATGCGTTACTGACCCCCGTTCGTCCCGGTCGTCCCGGTATCGGGAGAGCTAACGCGCACGAAGTTCTCCCAACCGGGGACACTCACAGGAATATGTCGGGCAGTCGGGGAAGGAGGAAGGGACACGCAGTCCTCCCAGTAAGGTGCATGGGAGCGCTCCATCAAATATAAACAGTAGGGAATCTGTGATTGAATAAAAAAAACACTTAAACATACACCCACAAACGCGCAGACATAAACGCACACGCACGCACAAATCCACCCGCACTTTTGATTTAAACACTAAAAGAGAAAAAAAGTAATCGGGGGATAAAATCGATAAATAAATCCTAGCATCATCACAACCTCTGTTGGGTTCGCTGACCAAAAGGTGAGTCAATATAATTTAATGGCCAATTAATGGTTTAAAAGTGTTAACCCCATGATTGGTTCATCCCATAAAATATGAGTCGAGATTATCGGAAATTAATTGGCGATTCTCGCTTCGTCCGCACTCGGAAACCATGACACAGAGTGGAGTTCCAAATCGCGCACACCACATTGCGATGATGAATACTACTGGGTTGATGATGATGATAACTGCGATAATGCAGAAGACGACTAAAATGCCGACTAGGATGATGATGCTGACAATGGAGATGACTACGATGATGATGATGGTCATAGTAATAATGAAGACGATGATGATAACGACATTAGTGATGTTTATGATGAGAGAAAAAGGGCAGCGGGCGGACAGATGTTGGTGACGTCACGTTCTCGTGATATCCACTGGCCACGCTAATCTCATTTAAGGATCCACCCTTCCTCTCTCAATACTGGTCCATTTAGATGCATTTTTTATTTATTAGAAAAAGACGAAAACGACCGAGGGCATCTCCCAGGGAGAAGTGTTTTTTACATAATATTTTCATAACAGTGATGAAATTAAGAGAAGTGAAAGTGTATTGAAAGTTGTAATAGCGTGATGATCTATTGAGACGCCAATCATACTTGTGATGGGAGGATATTTGGGACCAGTTTGATGATTGGAGGTGGTTTCTATTTCCTCATCATAAACTAATTTTCCCCCAATGTGTGGTCGGCGCGCATCAACGCCACAACCAGCTCAAGGAGACGAGGGTCGCGACGTCCCCACCCATTACCAACATTTCGCGTCGCGTCCTCAAGAATAAAGCCGTCAGGTGCTCGTCAGACATACATGTACGTAAATACAGGCAGACTAGTTCAGATACGTTAGTACACCCCTTTTGGTATGGTTACGTTCATTCAAGCACGTTGGTTTATTTGTGTCTTTACATGTACGTTTGCATAAGTACTTCATAAAAATACGTTGCTATGGGTACGTTTGTACATGCATGTTGACATGAGTACATTCATGAGGGCACGGAATAATTACGTTCATACAAACATGTTGGCATGAGCATTTTCATGCAACCACGTTGCTATGTGCACGTTCATGCAAACACGTTGCTATGGATGCATTCATACACGCACACTTGTTTTGAGCGTTCATACAGGAATGTTGGTGTGGCTATGTTCATATGGACATATTGGTAGGAGGACGTTTATATAGACATTTTCGTGGAGGTACGTTCATATAGGCTTTTTTATGTGTGTACGTTCATACAGCACTTTTGTATGGGTTTATTCATACAGCCGCTTTGGTATGAATACGTTCACATAGGCTTTTCTATGTGGGTACGTTCATAGAGAACTTTTGTATGGGTATAACCATACAGGCGCTTTGGCATGAATACATTCATACAGGCTTTTTAGTATGGGTACATTCATAAAGCACTTTTGTATGAGTATATTCATACAGGCGCTTTGGTATAAATATGTTCATATTGGCGACGTAGTCTCCATAAAATGGCAGTCACAATTAGGAGACGAGGATGAGTAAAGTCATAAATAAGATTGAATTTATATCAACAACTCCCTTCACTACACTGCATTACACGATGGAAAAGGCGATAACCTTTCGTCTTGGTTGGTAACACAGAGGTTGTTCTGAGGCGCTGGTTCTGCAAACGGTTCTTCTCCGTAAACCCCTGCTGGCATTTGACGCCCAATGCCACGGGTCGCGAAAACAGACGTCGCACACGCCATGAAGTCGACACAAATCTGGCTCCCGGCCAACTACTAATCATACTCAATGTGAATTGACCGATTTTATGGGGGAAAGGGGGGGGGGGTGCTCTTATTACAAAGCTAGATCTTAGCCCGGTTTGTAGGGGTCTATGGAAATGTATGTGTAATTAGTAATGTCTCCCTTTCGAAGAGGTTTGGGAGTAAGAGAAAAAAGCGAAAGAAAGTGTGAAAAAAGAAGAGATAAACACAAATATGCTCTGATGACGGGGAAATAAACATTCCTCTCATACACATACATACACACTACAGCAAATCCTAATGACCCTTCATTTCCTATTTCCCACGCAGATGTAGTGGCGAGAGGGATTCAGAGGGTTTTGGGAGGATGGGGGGGCTTTTATGCTCTTTATGCGAATCTGATGAACGGATCCACGCCGCTAACACTCAAATTTGAGTCAATGCCGCTACAGCTACTATAAGGAAACAAGTGCAATAATAGTGGCGAGATAATTATTAGGCCTATTTGAGAGGCAGTAACCTAGGCCTATTTAACCTGTAGTAATGCTTGTAAACCTTTTTAAGCTGAAAGTTTAATTTCCTCAGACTGAGCAGTAACTAGGCTGAACTCTTTCAAGCATTACACACTCTAGCAAATGAGGAGACCATAGCTCTACTGATTACGATAAATCAAAAGTAGTACTGTGGAATCATCAGCAACTGCACAAATATATTGTATAGTTGTGCACAACTGTACATAGTAATCTAAGTCTACAATTGCACTGAGTACTGGTCCGTACATGTATACTACCCTCTAAGTGTACAGCTGCCCAACGCACTGGATGTCTACAATTGTACTGTGTACTGGTACGTAACTGGACAGTGCACATAAAAAAAGTTCTTTGTTTGAGAGGTTATTCCTATCCCAGGTATATGGATTCACTGTTGTTCTTTGTACCTCTTGATCTTTCCCCGGGGAGTGAACTTACTGCGTTGGATTACATAATTCCTTAGTAATTAATACCTTAAAGCCACAGTTTATGAAAGGCAAAATACGGCACCAAATCCAGGATTTTCGCCTCGGTAATCCCCCGCCCATTTAATTGATTAATTACTCCTATGAAAGAAGATTACACACCTGATTTGTTTTTTCAATCATGCGGAAAGACTCCCGCCCTCACACCCATAACCACCGAACAGTCACCACCACCACTAGTTCGGGTGGAGCCAGGCAACGAGAAGTCAGGAGACACGAAACCAGGAAAAATTGTATCAAAAGTTAAAGCAAAAACAAACGAGGGAAAGCTCAGGCTGAAAAATGTATAAAATAAAGAGGTGAAGATGAGAGAAGTGAAAAGGTATGAGGGACATATGGCCGCAGGGATTCCTGCAAGCATCGGAAACTCTATTGACCGAATTTAATGACGTTAGGGCTGAGGGAAGCCATCACAAAGATGTCAACTGCAGCATGGTTTCTATGCTAACCCCTTGAGAGGCATAGTAAGAGGAAAGAATGGCGATGGCAGATGAAAAGAGAGAGAAAGGAGAGAGAGGGATATGAAAGAGAAAGGAGAGAAAGAGGAGAGAGATAGGAGAGAGATAGGAGAGAGAGAGAGGAGAGAGAGAGAGAGGGGAGAGAGAGAGAGGAGAGAGAGAGGGGGGGGAGAGAGAGAGATGAGAGAGAGAGAGATGAGAGATAGGGAGAGAGAGAGAGAAAGAGGGACTGAAAGAGAAAACCTCGTGTAAAAGCGACATAGGGTTTGTCTTCCTCAATAAGAGAGCATCTATAGCATCCGTCATATTTTTTTTAGAAGCCCATCTGGCGACTGCTTACTTGGGCATAAGCCATCGTACTATATTAAAAATCAAATAACAGGTAAATAACACTGGTCTGCGTCAAAATGTTCCTTAGGTTTTCTATAGTGTTTCTTAATAAAATTCACCTCCTAAATCCAAATTTGTCATCCGTTTTTCTCTATCACCTCCAGTTTTTGCGATACAGGGGGTGATAATAATTTTATAGTTTATACATCTCCTATATTACATCAAATTTCAATAGTTTTTGCACCGCTCTATTCGCAGTAAATTTTGTGTACATTTTAAGTAATTATGCAAATAGGTTTATATTTTGCAGTTTAAAAATTGCTTAGCATTATAATAATAAGAATAATAATAATAGTGGTTGAGTTAAAAATGAACAGAAAATGTAAGAATAGCTCCGACAGATTTTGCTATGTTTGCGGCAAAGGGACTTTTCCCGAGCAGCAAAGTACAATCCCTCCTGTAATTAAATCTTTGTATCATGCATATTTTGGAGTACGGCTACGAGATCAAGATAAAAGTTTTGCACCACATATCTGCTGCAAGGGATGCTACATAAGTTTGAGACGCTGGAGTCAGGGCGAACAGAAGTCCCTCTCTTTTGGTTTTCCCATGGTGTGGAGAGATGGCAAGGACTACACTACGGACTGCTATTTTTGCATGACCAATCTTAAAGGTGAGCATTGTATCAAGTATTTAAGCTTTCTGTATTATACTGCCTCCTGAAAATGTCATTATTATGCAAAGACTTAGCATAAAAATAAAAACTAACATAGTTCACTTCAGCATGAACATATCTTTTACTAAGCATTTATGTACTATCTGCAACTCCAAATCAATTCCTTTATGTAATATGCAATTATATTTTCCACAGGTATAAATAAAAAGAATAAACATAGTGTGGCATATCCGGATGTTCCTTCTGCCATCAAACCCCTGCCCCATGGCCCAGGAATTCCTATACCTTCTCCCCCTGAACATATAGAGGTACATGAAGAGATTAATATGGAAGTTGACCAAGATTATGACACATCTGAGTCTTATCAGGTTTACACACATGATATGGTCGCAAGACCATTCACTCAAGTTCAGTTAAATGACCTGACCAGGGATCTGGGGGTTTCAAAGGCGAATACACAACTTTTTGGCTCTCGACTTCGTAAAAGTAATCTTCTCGCTTAAGAAACAACATTTAGGGGGGTACAGAAATAGAGAACAAGAGTTTCGAAGCTATTTTTTACAGCATTCTTTCAGCTCTTTAGTATACTGCGCCAATATTAAAGGACTTGTTGAGGCCCTTGGAATTCCCTACAACCCATTAGAATGGAGACTGTTCATAGATTCCTCCAGTAGAAGTTTAAAAGCTGTGTTACTGAATATTAGTAACAAGATAGCTTCCGTTCCTATATGCCATTCAATCCAACTTACTGAAAGTTATGAAAATATGAAAAAATTGCTGGATGCAATAAATTACTCTAGCTATAAGTGGAGGATATGTGGTGACTTAAAGGTGAGATCATTTTACACTTGGCATTTCTAAGCTTTTTGATAATGACATTTTCATTTTTAATTATTAATCCTTGTATACACCTTTTGGTCAACTTACATTTTACAAGAATGCAAATCTAGAAATCATGAGTCATTTTTGAGTTATATTTTTTGTTGAAGTGTGTCCCTATAGGTTAATGCATCCTATTGGGTTAATGGGGAACTTATCCTAATTGAGAAGGTATACAACACAACTCAATAAACTCAAAATAAGATGTACATATATCCAATTAGTTCCAATACGATGATTTAATGCATCGGCATACAGGATTTTTCAGTACATATTCATATTCTTATTGTTTTAAGAAATATTACTTTGAATTTGTTTTTAGAAATATTACACTGAATTTACATACCGTGCTAAATTTTTTTCAGGTAGTGTCTCTTACGCTTGGGACGCAAACAGGCTACACGAAGCATCCCTGTTTCCTATGTTTATGGGACAGTCGTGTAGATAGTATGCACTATGAGAAGAAGGTTTGGCCTCCACGAGAAGCATTTAGAATTAGATCAAACAATGTGATAGCTGAACCTTTAGTGCCTCCTCAAAAAATACTCCTCCCTCCACTGCATATAAAGCTTGGCATAATAAAAAAATTATGTCAAAACCCTTAATAAAGTAAGCCAAGCTTTTAAATTTCTTCTTCAAAAATTTCCACAAATCAGTGACGCTAAGCTCCATGGGGAAATTTTTGATGGACTTTAAATCAGGAACTTGATCAGCAATTTGATGCATCAATGAAGGACATAGAAAAAGATGCCTGGGAAGCTTTCAAAGCTCTAGTTAACAATTTTCTAGGTAATAAAAAAAGCCTAGAAGAATATGTTGCCCTGGTCAATCAGCTCTTAACAAGTCTCAAACATTTGGGAGCTCGAATGTCTATAAAGATACACTTTTTACAGTCCCATCTGGATTATTTTCCCGACAACTGCGGGGATTACAGTAAAGAACAGAAGCAAAGATTCCACCAGGATATAAAAACAATGGAATCCAGGTACCAGTGTAAATGGAACGGAAACATGCTTGCTGACTACTGTTGGTGTTTGAAGCGTGATGCACCAGATGACAGGCACAAACGAAAATCGTCAAGGGCGTCTGTTCTTCGAAATTATAATTATTTTCTTTATTATGTTGCATTCTTTTATTTTTTGTTTATTAAAAGAATTATAGTTTACATACGTGTATTCCTGTTTATATGATATAACAGTAATAATGCATTATTAGATAGAGAAAGTTTGTTTTTTTTAAAATTCAGAAAAAATGAGGTAACCTCAATGAAAATGGTGTATGCTGTACTGAGAAAATCTGACCTGATTGAACAAATATACATTCATTTATGAGCTAAGGAGGTTTAATTCATTAAGAAACCACAAAGAAATCCTGAGGAACATAAAAAAATGTTCAAACGCAGGCCTGTGTAATAAATAAAAAAGATAAAAAGGTCATAGACTAAAAACAAAGCAAAAAGCTAACAAGAAGAAAGTGCGCTCCAGCGTCGGAGGTAGACAAACCTCCCACCCCTAGTGCAGGAGTATGCGACCCACAACGAAGCCAAATATAGTGGAGGAGGCCAGCGTCCCCCAAAAGGTCGTTTAGTCCGCAAGTCTGTGTGTACGAACCATTTCTGAGTACAAGGGGCAGGTGCTTGGGAACAGTCGCGGCACAATGGCCCGCAACTTTAAGTTCCCTTCGACCGTC
>OZ018321.1:195119295-195136425 GCA_963969495.1 Ceratothoa steindachneri | reverse complement strand
CAACTTAAAACTCTTCGACTCTGTTTAGTACTAAGTTTCGCCAACTCTTTTCAACTGTCAAAAAAAAACAACAAAAAACAAACAATCATCTCTATTACAGATAAGTTGTTTAGTAATAAGGGCCTCACCAGCTCCCTTATGCCGCGTAAGAAGAGAGGCTTTGGAACCTCTTTAAATAACGCCTTGGATCACTCATAGGTTGCAAAAGACTGAGAATAAAGGGATCTCAGGCGTTTGGGGTACGATTAAGGAAGAAATGCTAGGTACCCCTTATAAGCTTTCTCCTAACGTGAAATGACCTGGCCAGCTTCCTGTGACCGCTACTTGGTGAATAAAGGCTCAACTGATCTTTGGAGAGAGAGCTTTTGTGCCTTGCTGGTTGCCAGATTCAGCTAAAGATCTCGAATGAAGTCGTGGGCACTTAGCTTTACTATTTGCCTTAAGTCTGACCGTTTTTAATTGATTAGTAGGGCTTAGTAGGAAGACAGTTTACACCTTAAGCACCCTGTCAAAAAATCAGAGATCCAGTTTACTGGGGCTCTCGTGCTGCTCAGTTGGGAGCTGCGGCAAGATTGGGGACGTCCGGCCCAGGGGAGACCTTAGGGTTGGTGTGCTTGTTCAAAGGGTTTCTGCTGGCCAAACGACCGAAAACCTCATGGAAATAGGCGGATATGATTAGTGCGAGAGAAAATTACACACATAAAACCTTTTTAATGCGTATGGTCCCAGAGTTTTTAAGGTAGCGAAGAAGAATGGTCCTTCGTTCCGCAAGTTAACCTGCAAGGAGCTCACAGATGCCGTTAGTGTCTATGATTTCTGCGAATTCGGGAAGCGCCTAGGCGAGAGCATCGCTCAAGTGAGAGAGGAAAACTTCCTCTTCCAAAGGAAGGTTCGCCTCTTAAAAACAGAGAGGTGCAGATGCTCAGGCGAAAGAGAAGGAGAGAAGGCTTGCAACGTCCAAAAGCAGGAGTCTTCTGCTGCAAGACTGGGCTCAACAAGCCAAAAAGAAGAAAAGAAAGAGGGAGAAGGGAAAGAAAGAAGAGAAATTAGAAATAGAAGAAGAGAAGAAAGTAGAAAGAAAAGAAAAGTGGAAACAGAGGACGAGAAAGTAGAAGCAGAAGAGAAAACAGAAGAAGAGAAAACAAAGGAAGAAAAGAAAAAGAAGAAGAAAAATGTAAAGAAAGAAGAGGAGACCGGCAAGTCGCTTCCCAAAAGCTAGACTCAATCGTCTGCAGACAAATGTGCAAGAGACACCCTTATTGGTGATTTTCAAGCACGGGGTCTGCAGCCCCTGCTAGCGGCCCGCCTTCGCACTAATGTGAAGGTAAGTTGCCTGCCAGGACGGGGTAAACCACCAAATCAGAGTAGAGGCGGAGAAATCTCAGATTTCTGAGAGCTCAGTCGTTGCTCTGATGGTAAATGGAAACGAGCTCTACCTGAGATAAGGGAGGGTAGGCCCTACGGATAAAAATCGTCCACACAGTCATGGGTGCCGTGGACGACTGTGGGCTGAAACCCGCATGTGTGTGGTCGGGATGCTCCCGAGGGGAGGTCCAACACGGACCGCTCACTTGATGAACGTCTCTTTGAACCGACGCCTGGCAGATTTGTGTACGGCAGAGAGGGTCGTTTTTTGTGGACCCGTACCGCATCTTTTATGGTAGGAATGATCTTTACCAAAGGGATGGAGTACATCTTTCCTTTAAAGGAAAGGCCTTTTCTGTTGAACATAATTCAGGATGTCGAAGAAGAGGACCCAAAGGAGTATCCGGCCCAGAGTGAGGGCGGACGTACGCCAGTACGCCCGTGTCACTCCTGCATGACCTTCTCAGAGGTCGCAAAGAGGGGTGCCTCCTCGCCAACAAATAAACCAGGAACGGAAGAGCGTAGGGAGTCCTACATTCTGGACTCCCTGAAAGTTCTGTTAATGCGAGGTTGATCAGGAACAAGTTTCTTGAACTTCATGCCCTAGTAGCGACGGAAAAACCCTGAAATGGTAGCCTTAACAGAGTCGTGGGTAAAAACCTCAAACCTAGATTTTGAAGGTGAATTCACGATTCACGGTTACCAACTCTTCCAAAAAGATAGGCCAGATAGAGAGGGTGGCGGTGTGATGTTGTATGTCAAGGATACACTCAAATCGTCGAACTGCAACGTTATATCCGACCACGAGCTACTAGGAGTTGACCTAGATCTAGGTCCTGCCAGATACAGGACCCTGGTGCTTTACAGACCCCCTGCCCAGCTCGTTAAAAGGACAAGAACTGGGTGAATTTGTTCAAGAGAGTGTGTGTATCGCCATGAGTGATTTCCATACCCATGTTGACTGGGAAACCAGAGAACCTTGTGGCGAGAACGCACTACTCCTGGAGTTCGCGAACAACGAGTTCCTGACTCAATGGGTGAAAGAACCATTGGTTTTCACCTCTGAGGATGACATCGTTGAGGATCTCTCGGTAGGTGAAGAGCTCGGTGGCAGTGATCACCGACTAGTCAGATTTATAGTCAAGGTCCCCAAGGTAGAGCCTGCAATGGATAAATCGAGGAAACTTGATTTGAGAAGCGCAGACTTTGCAGGTCTTCGTGCTGGATTGACTGATGCAAGGCTAGAAATGTGCGAGGATGTTGAAGATTCATGGAATATATTCAAAACTACGTTCATAAGTCTTCAATCACGATTCACATCTTTTAAAATCCTTCGTCGGTCTTCCGTTCAACCAAAGTGGTTTAATCAAGAAATTGGTCAACTGCTGAGGGAGAAGAGAACGGTGTACCGGCAGTCAAAGATTTCTGGAGAATTGGAGGAGTACCATAGGCTAGATAGGATGGTGAAGTCCAGCATAAGGGCGGCAAAGTGTGCCGAGGAGCTCCGAGTGGCAAAACTCTGCAAGGAGAATCCCAAGGAGTTCTTTGGTTATGTAAACAGCCCTAAACCAATCGATCGCACGATTGGCCCTATAGTGAATGAGGAGGGGACATCAAAGCACTTAGATGCAGAAAATGCTAACCTCATCAACGTCTACTTCTCTTCAGTGTTTACTGAAGAGTGTGGTCCTATCCCCCAGCCCACGTATTCTTACTTGGGAAAAAGCTGGAGGAAATGGACTTCATCCAAGGAGAAATAAAAAAGAAGATCACTGATCTAAAGACGAATAAGGCCCCTGGCCCGGGCAGGTTTCTACCTAAAGTGTTGAAGGAAGTGGGCGATGAAGTGTCACAACATCTGAGCACAATCTTTAACACATTAATCTGGACTGAATGCGTTCCTAGAGACTTGCGTGAAGCGGAGGTGACTCCTATCTTCAAGAAAGTAAACCCGAGCCAGCTGTCGAACTACGACCAATTAGCTTAACCTCAATAGTCGGTAAACTTATGGAAAGCATCATGGTGGACAAAATGACGTCATATTTTGAGTCAAACCTGCTAGAAAAGAGTTCCTAGCACTGTTTCCGAAGGCAACGGTCATGCCTAACGAACCTTGTGGAATTCTTCCACTTCGTTTTCAGTGAGCATGATGGGGATAAAGCGGTGGATGTTATCTACTTAGACGTCCAAAAAGCCTTTGATAAGGTACCACACTGCCGCCTCCTCCGGAAAGTGCGTGTGTTGGGCATAGACGGAAAGGTAGCAGGTTGGATAAGGAACTGATTAAGCGGCAGATGGCAATAGGTGGTGCTGAATGGACAGGTTTCTAAGTGGGTGCCCGTCACCAGCGGTGTACCCCAAAATTCTGTCCTGGGACCACTACTTTTTATCATTTATGTTATCGACATGGATGGTGACATGGTTGCGAAGATTTCTAAATTTGCCGACGATACCAAGCTTGGTATGAAGGTTGCAAAGGAAGGAAACACTGCCTGCCTACAAGAAGATCTCCGGAAGATTAGAGAGTGATCGGACACCTGGCAAATGCCTTTTAACGTGAACAAATGAAAAGTAATGTATATCGGGCACCGAAACCCCCAATCAAGGTATATCATTAAATGCACTTCTCTCGAACGCACTGATATCGGGAAGGACTTGGGTGTAACAATCAATGTTGACATCAAGTTCTCAAAACAGGGCATAGGGGTGGATAAAAAGGCCCAAAGGCTGTTAGACTATATAAAGCGACAGTTTGAATATAGAAACAAGGAAATGGTACTCTGTTTGTACAATTCACTTGTCCAACCGCACCTGGAGTATACCGTACAATTTTGGAGAACTTCGTTTCGAAAGGATGTCTCGAGATTGGAACGTGTCCAAGCCAGGGCCACCAAACTGATTCCCTCTATCAGACACAAAAGTTACGACGATAGATTAATGGAATTAGATCTGTTCTCGTTGGAGACTCGAAGACTGCATGGTCAGCTTATTAAAGTGTTTAAAATACTTCGAGGCTTCGACAATGTAGACTACACTGATGTTTTCCAACTTAGTGAGGTCAGAACTAGAAATCACGGCTATAAACTGGAGCTGAAGCGTTACCACCGCGATCTGTGTGGGAGATTTTTCACATACAGCATCTGTAGTAGCTACAAAGCACTTCCAGTGGAGGTTGTCAACAGCAATTCTGTTGATCTGTTAAAGTTAAGACTGAACAAAGTCTTGAAAAGTGGTCGTTTAGGCACATAAGCCGTTGATCAGAACTGTGCTTGCTCGACTGCTAGTCCAAAGGTACCCTCTCTAAGTAGACAGTAAGGTCTTCTAGGCTACTTCTTATCCTTGTAGCTCCTTGTACTGGGCCTCGTCTGGACCACGGGCAGTGTTCAGCGCACGAGGCGAGAGCGGAACGCAACTCACTAAAAGTAAATCTGCCGTGAAGGGTTTTCCGCCTCTAGGGGTAAAATCCAGAAGGCGGCCTTCCGCGACATCACGACGCGCATTGAATGCCGGCGGAGCAGCAATCCGGCTAGAGAATGAGGTCACGAATGATTCCGCCACAGACGCGGGGTCCGAGATTGCGGTCCCTTTCTCCTGGAGAACAGTTGTGGGTTCCTGCGAGAACTTGCCCTGAATCCTTTTGACACGCTTTCACACCTCTGCTACAGGGGTCTTCCTGTTAAGTGAAGACACGTATGCCCGCCAAGATGAGCAGCGGGGTTGCTTTGAAACATAACGCAACTTAGCTCTAGATCGACGAAATTCACAGACAATGAAGTCGTTCGGGCGGCGTTTATAGCGCATGTAGGCAATACGCTTCTCTTTGAGGGACGTCTCCCACTCGCCCGCCCTCTCAGGATTGGTCGGCGTTCAAAACGGCCAGATATTTAAGGAATAGTATTTAGGCCCATGGCGATGAGGTTGGGGAGAAGAACTCAACGGCCTCATCTACCGACCTAAACTTCTCGACCTAAACTGGGATAGAGAAATCTGTCATTTCCTGAAATGCTGACCACCGTGCCCATGCCAAGCACCTGGACTGGCTCTCTGGCGGCAGCGGCCAGAAAATGATAATTGAATGGGAAAGTGATCACTACCATGAAGGTCATCGACCATCTCCAACACAAAATCAGGCTGTGCATCTGGAGACCACGAAGATACAACGAGGAAAATGAAGTGGTTCTGCCACCATGCTGCGTAAACTCATCCAACTGCACAGTTACTACCTAAAAGGAGGTATCTAAAGCGAAGAGAAGAACGGAGGTATCATGACGGGTGTAAATCGCGAAACCTCCCGCCCGGCACCTATCCTGTGGTGGTGGGGTCGCAAAACACTTATATCACGGGAGAGTTGGGAGGGGACACGCGCCCAGCATGGTCTCCAGCAAAAAGATAGCTAACGGGTAACGCGAGGAGACGAGCCTCCGCAGCTTCTCCCAGTTGGTTCGGAGTCTGCGGCAATTCCATTGAAGGAATAGACACTCCAGGCCTTGCTCGGAGGAAATGCGGGTATTCTCTTCGAAGAGGAGGTCCTCACGAGAATGGCTGTACTCTTTCCGGAAGCCAAACTCCGGCCACTGTCGACTTCGCGGAATAATCGGTGTAGGTTGTGTTTGCCATGCGAATCTTTTCCCTCATCCGACTCAAAACCTCACGCGAGCGGGGCGGCTTCGGAGGCGGGGTTCCTTCCTTTGGAGGATCTACCGTCTCCGAGCCACTCAGTCTTCTCATAAGTGTGGGAGAAGGAGACAAAGCCCCTTTAGTGCTGTCCTCCTCTATGGGGCCTCACGACCCTCTTCGGGGTTTTTGCGAGTATAACGACTCTGTGGAGGCGCGTGGCCGTTTCACCTTACAGGAAACGTTCACGCTGGTGGAAGTGAGGGGAGCCCCAGTTTTAGCCGGAGCTGGCTATGAACCCTTTGTGCCACCAGCTTTACTAGGGGAGCGCCAGGGGTGGGTAGAACCAACAGAAGGATTCCGAACTAGCGCGGAAACGATCGTGCTCGTAGGCCTGGAGGGGCCATAAGCAGACAGTGTATTTCTGAACATTGAGGCATAGGATGTTCCAGACAGGACCGGGCACGCTTGGACCAGGTCCTTAGCCTCGCAAAATGAAAGACGATCCTGCGCCTGATCGGTCAGTATTTCCTTCTCAAGGAGACATGCATCACAATGCTTTGAAGAAGCGGAGTGTAGCTCTCCACAATTGACACACTTGGCCATACAGGATTTTGATTTATCGTGTGCGGCCTTGGAGCAACTTACACAGACTTCGGGTAAACCCGACTTGGCGCGTGTACAGTCCCGATTAGTATAGCCAAAGCGATGAGAGTAGTAGTACCTCCGTGGCAGTGGCACGAATGCCTTCACGCGGTAGCGATACCAACCGGCACGCACCGACTAGGGGAGCTTGTCATAGTCGAATGTGACGAAGAGTGTAGGGATGAGTCTCGAGGCCCCACCCGTTTTTCTCATCACACGTTCGACCTTGACCGCCCCATGGTCGGCAAGCTCTAAAGTGATGTCATCTCTTTAGTATTCCACGAGTTTCCTTACATAAATTACTCCTTTCACGAAGCTCATGGTAGAGTGCGGCCTCACACTCACCAGTGTGCCATCAGTGTCTGAAGGGTGCAAATCATGGCAGCCACGGAGTGATTCGACGCATTCGCCAGAAGACTACCGACCGAGAAAAGGGTCAACTTCGGCTCTCTACCAATCACGCTTGCTAAGGCTCTCCTCTGATGGATCATGTTATCCTTAGCCAACATTCTGCCATCAGTGGAGTGAATTACAAGGTTAGGTTTGAAGCCAGCGGACTCGAAAACCCAACGTATCCTCTGAATGAGAGGCCCCGACGTAATCGAGACTCCATTCTACACAGTTATCGTCTTCATCTGGGACTCATCACCCGGGGGAGCAACGGGGCCGGACGTGCCGAGCTTGGCTTGGTCGCTTACTAAAGCAGCAGCAGACCCGTTTGTCCCCACGGCTCCTGCGGAGAGTAAGGATCCCCGAGTCTTCTTCGTCTTTTTGTTTTAGGAGAGGGGGACGGGGAAAGAACGCAATTCTCTTTTCCGATGGTAGGAGCCCCTAGGCCAGATGGGGCAGCCTTGGCCAAATCCTTCTCTAAAATGAAGAAGGTTCTGCCTGTCACTGGAGCACCAGTTGGGGGAGAAGATCCCCCTCACATTGTGAAGCCTCAGGGGCCCGAGCCGTCTGAGGAGGAGCCTGCATAATGGCCGACACGAGTTCTGTGCTTGGCACTGACCCGGGGTTCGAACCCATGGAGGATCCTACCGTCTGGTGCTGGGTCACCTCAGGCACCATGTCCTCCCAAGGACATCACAGGTCCAATTCAAAGTACCTTTGCTCATCTTGTCTTTGGCCAGCGAACTGGCATCCTTCGGAGAAAAGAGGGGGGAGGCACGTACGGTGTCCCCCTGTATGTTCATTATCCTGGTTCGCAGGTCTTTAGAGGGCATGGGCCGACGGACCCTGTCTTCCCTCCTCCCTAAGGGGGTTGGCCCTATCGTGAAGTTCTCGCCGGGAGCAGTCAATTATGGGCCGCCTGCCTGCTTTTTTGGCAGTCCCCTTAGGAAGCAAAGGGAGGACTAAACTGTAAAGAAGAAATCGCCCAAAGGTGACTCCAGAGAAGGGGGTGATTGGGGAGTCCCCTGCACCCGTAAGTATTAAAGAGGAGTAAGTTTCCTCTCCGGTAGAAGTAGGGTCCCCTACAAAAGCACAAGGGGAGGAGACCTCCCTTTTTTCCTTGAAGCTGCCCGAAGGTGGCTTCGTCGCTGGTGAAGCGGGAGCATGGCGACTCTGGTCTTTTCGCAGGACGCAAATGCTAATCACCCCACGCACTAGCCCGCGCTGCGAGGGGTGAATACGGGGCAGGCAGAAGCAGCTGCCGCTATTTGAGGCTCCTCCTCCCGCCTAGTGGCTTGGCAGCCCATCGGCATGGCGGCTCCACCTTAGGCTCGGCGTAAAAATCGATTGAGATTTAAAGGAGAAACAAAGGGGATGTGAAGAAGGTGTGGGTGAGGATGAAGCAGGTTATTAAAATCCCACCACCCTAGACCGGAGCTCAAGGGTGAGGGAACGTTGTCCCCTCTCCCTCCAGCCCAGATCCGGAATAGTTGGTTAAGAGGATGCTGGTCGTCATCTACCCTGTGAAATTAGAGGCCGACGATGAAAGTTGTGGGAGAAGTTGTAAGGAAAGTGAAGAAGTAGGATAAAAACACAGGCTGTCAGAAAGAAGGAGAAGAGGATAAGCTGGGGTCGGACGGGGATCCCAGTCCCGTCAGCACAGCGGCGAGGAAAGCAAATCGCCGTGCCCCTTACGGGGCATACATCTCATAAATGGTCATATATCGCATACATGACTATGGTTTAAATCACACCCATGTAATTCATTTACATTAACCATATTTGGCATGGCATACATAGTATCTATGACATAAATGCCATCTGTGTAATACATGGCATTATTGTCATACATGTTAGCCATCTTACCAACCAGAAAATTATGAATTGTAGCTTATTGTAGTTTTTGGACGTCATCAGCTAAGGTATAATGATGAATTTAATAATTACTTTTGAGATTTGCCTCTATTTTAGACATGTATCATATAAGATACATTCGATCGCAACGGTTTAAAAAACCCTGTTTTTAAATACATATATTCGATATTATTACATAACTCTTTCTGAATAGCAGAATACAATTATTTCTTTCAAATAAAGAGATAACCGGTCTGAAGTTTAAGGAGGCTTCAGCCCCCTAGCTTCCCATGGATACGCACCTGCTATCGCAGCCTTACTCGCAGCCCATTGAGCTCGTGACAGTGAAATTGCTCAAGCAGTACTCCTGAGAGAGTGCCAAGAATTAATCCTGTATTACTCATAGCTTATCAATTGGCAGCGAATAACTCTTGCTACACACACATATCACAGACACGAGACCCACAGAATTTATCCCATCACATTTTTATGGGCAGGAATGCAACATCGACTAAATAGCCATTATGTTTAATGAGGCATCATCTACGTCACATAGCGCATGACCTGGATGACCTTTGATTGCGGGATAGAGGCAGAGTTAGGAGGGTTGTGTATCCCTTCTGGCCCCAACTGTGATAATAAGCCGTGCCACCCTCAATCTCACTTACATCACCTTTCAACTCACTACCTCCAGCTGTTTCTACCTTTGCAAGGGGAATAGTGGTCATTGCGGAAGTTGGGAAGGATCTGGAGGGTTGCATGACCATTGTTCCGAGAGCCTCAATTAGTCTCCTCTTCATATTACTCCAACCATGGACCTTTCACACATTTATACTCTTAAGTGCACCACTTTCTGTACAAACCTCACTCAACTTTCTTGCGGAGATGAACTACGATAGTATTTGTTTCCAAACTTTAATTAAATGTTCAAAGAATGTATTGTTAAAAAATATATAATGTTATGTACTCGAACGTTGTTCGAGGAGTGTAATGTAATATGAATACTTTTCAATGGAATGGGAAATCTTTTTAGAGAATGTAAATTTAAGTAAAGTATATTAAAATATGGGGTAATACTCCAGATTCGGGGCGCACGGTAGGTGGCGCTGTTAGTAGGCTACAATTTGGGGCTACAATATATCTCTTATGACGTCAGACGGTAGCTTCAGATGTGACCAATCACGGCGTTTTATTTTTTGGTTGTTTTGGAGATTTGTAACTTTTAGTCTGTATTATTTATTAAATATCTGCGCCTCTGCTTGTTTATAGTTTTTTTTTTCTAAGTTAGGGAAGGTTTCTTGATGTCTTTTATTGTTTTTTTTTTTGTTTTCGTATTTTTTGTTTTGATAGAAACGATAACAGCTTCTTACTGGCAACGTCGTAGCTTATAAATAGGACCCGTTTTGCAAATGTTTTTGTTTCGTTACGGCGTTTTCGTGCTCTACTTGTGCTTCTTCGTTATTCGAATTTGGCTTTATTTTGTATAACCGCGAAAAACTTTTAGATTATCTAGAGGCGCATAAACTAATCAAAACTATAAAATGCTAAAAATGCAGTGCGAATTTACATTTTTCCGAAAATTTTGCTGGATATCTCACAACTGCTCTCTTCGTGAAGAAATTTTCGAGTATCAAAGAGCGCTTCCACGAATTTCTGCTAGCCGCAGCAGAATTATACCCGGCCGCTTAAAGTAAGTATTGTTTGTCATTAGGTTAGTTTTTTCTGACAGTAAAAAGCTGTTCGTGGGAAAGATATCACTGCGAGAGGACCACCCTACGATGACCTTGAGTTTCAATCAATTGGGGGGGAGGGGGTCTGGTGAGCGCAGCTCCCTAGTATATACTCATATACCAAAAAATATAACGCCGTGATTGTTCACATCTGACGCTACCGTCTGACGTCATAAGACATATATTGTAGCCAAAAATTGTAGCCTATAAACAGCGCCACCTACCCTGCACCCCGAAACTGAAGTGTTACCAAATGTGGAATGTGCCGCATATGGAAAGAATTTAATATAATGCAGTGTTATATAATGTGTGCTCAAAGAACGTAATAGAATGTAATATGATGTGGGTTATGTTCAAAGAATTTAGTGTAATGCAGCATCATGCGATGTCCAAAGATCGTAATATAATTTCAAGAGTGTTCAATTTAATTTAATTGAGAAGCCTTTGGTACAGCACACTAGTCTTAATGGACTTTTGCTGGCGGCGGTTAAAACATAAAAAGGGGAGACTCGTTCAAATCAAGTCGCAAATTAAAAAGTTAAAACCAGGACAAAAACTGGTGTCGAGTTACAAAAGAGGAATGATAGATTCCAGACCGAGATAAAACCCAGAGAGAGGAACCACGAATGGACTCCACGGCTAAAAGTCGGCGAAGGTGGATTGGGCGAAGTAATATTTGATAAAGATGGGAAGCATGATGTATGGAGAATTGTGATGGCGGGAGAGGCAAGTAATATGTGGGCGACAGTAAAACATACATTACCGTAAGGTCATTTTGGAATATACACGGGGACCCTTGCCGGCGAATAGGCGACTAAGGCCAATTCGTAGACGAGATGGAGTCGCCTCGAAGGATCGGGATATCTGGGTGCATGGTGGCTAGTACTATAGACTTCTTAATATTTCAGAGTTTAAAATACATACACTCGTCTCAGTCTGTAAAGGCTATCGCGGAACCCGGTTCACATGGCCCAAAGAAAATATACACATAAAATTTATAGAAGACTAGGGATCTACAGCCCTACCAGAAATTCATCAGAATTAATCAGGACGGTGCTAAATTATGAGGTATCCGCAAGGGGTTAAATAAATACACGCACAAAAAGTATTTACAGTATTATTTACAACAAAATTAAAATGAAATAAATTAACTGTTAGCAAATTATACGTGGGTCATCAAACGATAATAAGTCACAAAGGCTTAACCCCATCGAACGACCACAAGTTGTTTTAACTCAAAGATATTCGCGCATACAAAAATGGGTTCTATGGATAAATTGTTTAAAGCCGAAACGACACGCGCCGTTGAAGATGAAAATAGGCTTCACTACTCTAGTGACAAGTGTTCCCGGAATAACCTCTCTGTTTTCCGTCCCTTACCCGAAGGCCCAAAGTTACATAAATAACACTTATAACAGTTAATTAATTTAAAGGGGACGTAAGAAGAAAGAGATACTCCAAAATACCTGATACCAGAGCAGTGAAGCAATAACCCACGGCGGGAACCCAGGCGAAAGAGGCTCGGCGACGATGAGGGAATTCGACCCAAGTCAACAGGGGTGAATGCGATGGTGGAATCGGAGAGGAGAAACCTACAAACGGCAATATCGGGAGAAAGGTGTCGAGACCACTTGGAACGATGATTCGAAGGCCCAACGATCGGAGAGAAGGAATTCGAGGTGGCAGAATTCCCCAAAGAGGAGATAGCGAGGTGACTAAGGGAGAACTTTCACGTGCCCAGTGTGAACGGGTCCCAAGGAGAACACTTGCAAACGTAACTGGACGAGCACAGTGTGGCAGTGACAATACTGGCCGGAATCAATGGCAGAAAATCCTCGCTGCACGAAGGAATCCACTGCGGGTTTCCAAAAATTAATAACGTCAAGGTAAGTGACGGATAACAATTCAGCGGAGCAATCAGGAAAGGCAGAATCCTCGCAACAGAATAATTTAAAAAGGCTCATGGCCCCATTTATATTCTTCAGTCCGAAGGGGTAAAAGGGAAGTGGGGCACAAAGGGGAGGGGTAATGAGTCGCTTTCCCTACGCAAATTGGACTGGTAGGTTGCAGAAGGTTAGGCCAAAAATGGTAGCCTCGAAGCGGGTCGACCTGCGATAAACACCATAAACTATGATGAAAAAGGGAAACCCTGGGAATCCGAGGGCCTAGTACCCTTTACACACTCTCTTTGCCACAAATCTCAAACATACTTCCGGACAATGGGGGAGTAGTCCAGTAATCCCGAAGATGCTGGGATATCGAGAACGGCAAATCGAGCAGCTTGGTCTGACTGCTCGTTTCCAGAAATTCCGATGTTATTTGGGGTCCATAAAAAGGCAATCTTATATCTGGTGGCATTTTTGAAAAGTCACGCATGAATTTCTTTTATACTAGATGATAAAGGGGGCATAACTGGCGAAGGAAATCTAAGATGCTTCTATGGAGGATACTGATAATTCGAAAGGCAAGAAAATATATACAGCACAGTAATGAATATAGATACAATACGTGGTATGGTAGGGAAGTCACTAATTACCAGACTGTATCTGATTTTGAGACGGTGTATATGGGATATTGGGTGACGTGGGAGGAAGAATATTGAAGAAATGAACGCTTCAGCATCCGTGGATCTATGGATTTCTTAAGTACCACATCCAAGTGTACAACTTTAAAGGGGGTGAAGCCCAACTTGGTGGACCTCTTGAAAGAATATGTAGCGCATCTAGGTTTCTATGGGGGAAAAATGATCGTACCTTAGATAGCATTCTGTTGAGGGGTGGTGCCGATGAGGCAGTGAAGATACATTGATATACTTTAGAAGATGGTGTTTAGTGGATGCGGAAGATATATCGCAGACAAACCTGCAATCGGCGATAGGAAAGAGACAAAACGCCACTTTCAGCGTAAAGGCTCTTTACAGGGAGGTACCAAAGGTACTGCTGGAAAGTCTAACGTTCATGTTTTGGATGGGGTTCAATTTGGATTGGACAAGGGTGGCATATAATTTGCACAGCGTACGTCTGTTGCTACCCCATGAATTGTGAGACAAGACCTTCCAAATAACTTGTGGTTTGATGTGAATTTTAAGTCAAGAATCATACCCCAAAACTTAAACTCTGCAACTAATTATATTTAGGTATTATGAAAGAATAGGGACCAGGGTGGTTATGCATGCATAAGGGCCAAGGAGAATTATGCACCCCCTTTCCCTGTAAAAAATACGAGTTTGGTTTTTATTTCAGAAAAGCGAAAGCCTTTGGAAAAGTCTTGCGGGGATGCCGTGTCCGCAGTTAATTGCAGGCGGTGAGCTGCGGAAGAAGTGCGAATTTTTTTAATAAATTCGCCCATCTGCGACCGATTTTAAGGGCGTAAGTCACCGTAATTAATTTCAAGCCTAGTAATAAGCTATTTAAAATCTCGGAAAAAATGACAAGAATGAAACACGATGCGGCGTCGGGTAGGGTGGGGGGGGGGGCGTCTCTGTCCGGCGCAGGAACTTGCGACCTACAACAAAGAGAGGTAAATAAAGTGGAGGCCGCCCGGCTCACGGCAACCGCGAAGTCACGGGTACCACAAACCAGGACAGGTCCAATTTTAAGCCTATTTGACCAATTTGATCAAATTGTTACCCACAACAGATTAAAAGGATGATAGTACTAATTTTGCTAATAGTAATAACAATACCAAATGATAATACGTACGATAGTAATAAAATATAATTAAAAGCAAATACTATGAATAATTTTGTAGCGCATGAAAGTTAGAGTGAGAGAGAGAAAGAGAGGTGGGGGACCTTGAATGTCGTGGAGTATGAATCTGAGTGGGGGAGGGAGAGGAGAAAGCGACGGCAATCCATCCCCCAACAGGTGTGTGTCAATTTTAACAGTTTGTGTACGGGCCTTGAGCGAAGAACGCTATGGCCATACAAAAGACCTTGAAGTAACTTCAAATGACCCCACAATAAAACAGAGCACTGTGGAAAAGGTAGTTACTCAAACAACTAAAGATGTGGATGGCTATCTGTTGGCTCAAGAACTTGAAGCTCTGAAAACCTTTCTTCCCTCCAGTGCCATCGAGCCTCAAGCTTTATTTGAATACATGGTAGTAAACAATCGATTTACAGCATTTCCTAATGTTTTTATTGCTTTAAGAATTTACTAAACAATACCGGTAACAGTGGCATAGGTTGAAAGAAGTTTTTCAAAACTAAATTTGATTAAAACATAATTATGGTCAACAATTTCACAAAAGAAACTAAACAATTTGGCGATGGTATCCATAGAAAATGAAATTTAGTTATATATGAGAGAGTTGTATACAAAGAACAACTGTGCTTTGAAACAAAAATATAAACTTTGTGAACTGCTAAGCGTTTAATTTGAATTGCTAAAACCATCAATTTTCTAATTTGGCCCCGCAATTCCTAGCACCAGCCTAGAACTAAAGGGGGTGAAGAATCCATTGCTGAGAGAGCACTCAGAGAGCCTTGTGAGTCGCTAAAGATCATAATCTGGTCTCCTAACCGGGCACGACGCGTTATATCCCGTACCGAGCGGTATATTGGTACCATATCGGCCGTGAAGACAAAAGCAGGGCCTGGCAGAGCCACACTGACTTCAAACAGAGGGGATACGGCGTGGAAACCGAGCCCCTGCTGGTACTTGGAGCCATCCGTATACACTGGCACAGTTGAAGGGTGATACGAAGTGTACTTCAAAAAGGCCCAATGCAATAATCCTGGCACTGTAGAAGCTCTGGGAGCAGAGGTGAGACGACAAATAATCAAAGGTGGTACCCACCAGGGTGGCGTCCTTGGCCGAACCAGAGGTACCACCGGCCCGAGACGTGCACCAAGCTGTCGAAGGAGTTTCCTAGCCCTAACCTTGGGCATAGGGTATAACTGGTGTCTTTTGGCGGCATAGGCAGAGTCTAGATCGGCTGCGGATGCAGTGAGAGCTTTTGGTAACAGAGGGAGGCGACATGCTCGCGTGTACAGGCGCATAGAACACAGTACATTGTGCAGAGCGAGTAGCATCGCCCCAACTTGGACAAGTAGGCTTTCAATAGGGGACGTGCGGAAGGCACCGATCGCCAGGTGGAGACCGGTCTGGTGGATCGAGTCCATCTTCCGCAATAAACGCTCGGCTGCTGATGCATGAAACTCTCATCCGTAGTCAAACTTAGAACGCCAAAGGATCGATGGCAAAGCAAGGCGGTAGCCGTCTCAGCCCCCCAGGTGCTGAAAGTTACGGAACGAACAATATCCATGATTAAAGAGAGAAATAGAAACTCAGGAAGATATTTAAGGCATAAAGAAAATGTAAAAACATCGTTTATTGATTTTTTTATTTATCTGCAAAAGGAAACATAAAGAAAGAACAAAATTTGGGGCGCAACGGCAAAATTAGGTCAGCTTAGTCTTACTCATTTGAACTTTTGTAAAGGTTGCTTTTAGAAAATAAAAACATGTTTTATTTACATTATTTGTTTAAAGGCTAATCGACTCAAATGGCTTTAAGACGATTTTTACAAGGAATAGGCATTTATAGATAAATGATTCATCTTTCATTTAATTTTATTTCATATCCCTGGCTGCAATGGTTATTGAGATTATGCTTCTCAAAAACGATCCAATTTTGGGGGGGCTTCCCTGTTGTGTTGTTTTATATATATATATATATATATATATATATATATATATATATATATATATATATATATATATATATATATATATATATATATATATATATATATATATATATATATATATCGCTGAAGGCAAGATATGTTCTCATATGGGAATTAGACACAGAACCGAAAATGTGTTCGGATACATTCTATCCAATGTAAAACTGATGTATCCATTGAAGATTTCAAACTCCCAAAGACCATCTCTGACCCATTATCCTTACGGATCCAAGAATCAATGTTTACAATTTTTTTTCTCCCACTTTAAATTCTGACTCCTCTTCCTACTCACTACTTCTTCTCTAAAATAAACTAACCATCTAAATTTTTCTTTCTTCCTACACCCCTCACGCATTCCCCGCCAGTCTTTGTTTAACAACTGTTCGCAAAAGGTTGAGTGTTTTTTCTCTAAAATGTTTTAAATTTATTATTCTACAACCCTCTTCCATTTTTTGGGGGGGAGGGTCAGAGTGGCAAATAATTATTAGCGTATAATATTAATCTTTAATAATTTTGTCCAGTATCAGAAAATGGGTGAAATATTTTTCAGAAACGTTGTACAATCAAGTAAACTAAATGAACTTTCCTTTTTTTTCATATCCTTCAGCCTGCAAACTAACTAACTAACTAACTAACTAACTAACTAACTAACTAACTAACTAACTAACTAACTGACTGACTGACTGACTGACTGACTGACTGACTGACTGACTGACTAACTAACTAACTAACTAACTAACTAACTAACTAACTAACTAACTAACTAACTAACTAACTAACTAACTAACTAACTAACTAACTAACTAACTATATATATATATATATATATATATATATATAT